>JAVYIG010014325.1:0-42160 GCA_035222895.1 Strongylocentrotus droebachiensis
CAATCCCCTACTTTTACGATTGAAGGCTCTTGGTAACATCATTTTGTATGGATTTAAACACATCTATGGTTTTTGTTTACTGTATAATTATGTACACCAAATTGAGGTGAAACTAAAAAGAGGAATCGGAAAAAAAGTAAAGAAAAGAAGAGTGATAAGAGATTCAGGAAAGCTACCGCATAGTGCTGATTTGTTCAACATGACAAGATTTTAAAGTGAAATTGCTGTCATATTAGATGACTTTAAATGCAGATGATTATGCAAATACTTTTTATTTTGGACTAGCAGAGCCAGAGATCGAGGGTGTTAACAATTTGATTGCCTGACAAAAGATTTCTGTTTTCACTGTGCGTTTAAAAGTTATGAAATATTTGTGAATTTGAATCACGAGCCCGCAGTGCTCTATTTATTGTTCAACAACAAAAAAGTCTGAATGTAATGTATGTAATAATTGAAAAAACTATAGAATGAGAAGATCTCGACATTGACAATTTGCTCTCAATAGTACGATGACCCTTCTTACGATACATAAGGGGGTATTTTTAGTCAAGTAAATGGTGTTGATTACCTCGTATGTTTTTTTCTGAAAAGGTTTTTGATAAAAACTTTTGCAGTACTTGTCTTATTGCCAAATATATGTCGTTTTTAATCTTTAATAACATAATACTTGACTGTATTGTTAAAGGCTAAGTGTTGATAGTTCGATTTCACCTTAGTCACATTTTATGCCAAATTTGCCTGTATCATAAAAGAGTAATTTATGAAATGTAAGAGTAATGTATGTGTATTTGATTATTATTTTTTTTTAAATACTTGATATATATCAGATAAATCACTTTAGGATGTCTACAAGATTTTAGTTTCCGCCGTTTAATGTTATTTGTATGTAATTTATTATCAGATCTGTAATATATAAATAATAGTTACATAATTCAAAACGAATGTCAAAGTGAATGTAATATTGTTATTGATGGTTTTCCAATTTCATTAAACCATGTATTTATTTCATTAACAAATTATTCTAATTGAACCATGTATTTATCTCATAAACAAATTATTCTTGTTGAACCATGTGGATATTCTCTTTTCAAAATGTATATAATACCTATTGTGCTTACATTTCCAGGTCTGTTGAAATAAAGATTTTTTCAATCAAGAAAAAAGAAAGACATATAGAAGTCAATTTTTCATTGCAATATCAATGTCTTTTATTGTTAGCATTTTGTTTACATATCATGAAAATGGCTAATATGCACTGGAATTTTTCGCATTAATAATAAACGCAACATTTCTTGTCATATGCATCATCTAATCCACACTACAAAAGTCATCGTCAAGAAAAAAAAAATATAGAGAGGGAAACGTACGTACGTCTGCAACAAACTTTAAGTCTTGGCTTTAAAAACACAGGCCAAGACAAGTACAATCTCAGAATCTTCATTTCCAACAAATCAAATTATCAATAAAACACACATCACAAGGCCATTCTTGACTAAATTCCTTCTTCGTGGTCAAGTCTTAAAAAGTCAAGTCTGCCAAATCATTTCTTTCTTTTTTTCGTCTAGAAATGACAAGTGCTTAAAGTACTCTGGAACCCTCCATTCTTGTCTGAGCGATTTTGATTTCATTTCTTCCACTTCTAAGAAACGTTTGTGTACCTGAAAGAGAGCGAAAGCGTGGGTTCTTTTTGGCCCTTCACAGATATACACCATACAACATGGATCTTCAAGAGACAAATGATAGCATTATTGGTCACATTCATTTTACATCATTTCAAATTTCTACAAATAAATCACATTTTTCGAAGTTCCTACAATAAAAATGAAATTGTCACAATATTTTTGATGAATACCAAAAAAGAAATCTTAATTCAGCCAAGCAAAACTGAATTTTAGCAAAAACTGGTGAAGCAAAGAAATTTCCGCCATTGCTACACTTCTGATAAATGTTAACTTTGATTAAGTTTTCAAATCGTAAGGTCTACTGGAAAACATGAAATCCTCTTATTAATGCCCCAATTTCATTGTAGAAAGTATGTGCTCGGGCATACAACTACTTATCTTACCCATTGAAAATAAAAATGGTTACGAACAATTACAAGACCAGCTTCAAATCACAGAGAATTATCAATTTTCTAAAATTGATGTCTGTAATATTCAATTTTGCATTGCTAATCACTTTATCAAAAAATTCAAATATTGATTTCCATTATAGACCAACTATCCAACCACATATTATAGACCAAAAAACTTTTTCAGGAAAATTATAATCCTGGTTTTCTCAATCATCTTTTAAATGTGCAAGCATGTTTGAGTGAAACAAAACATTTGTGATTTGTTAAAAGTATCTTATTTGCCACTTTTTATCGTCCTGTTTATTAATTGTTTTACTTCTCACTTCCTACGTTTGCAATGTCATCTCCACCTGCATGTGTGGTTTAACAGAATTCCATTTCACATTTGCTGAAGTGGATCCAACCCTACCCTACTACGAAAGTACGTGTTTACCACAATAGTCGTAATACAAAATGTCACCCTGCCACAAGATTGTACCAAGAGCTTCCCATCAACTTGCCCATACAATAAAGCAGAGACACATCGATGTAAGGAGGGAGAAGGGGTAAAATCCATAGGAATGAAATGCTTCCTGACAATTTGGATCAATTAAGGGTTTCGTCTCCTAGCCCATCAGCACATTTGGATTGCCCAAGGGGATTTGGGCAAATATATTTGATGCACCAATGTCTATACTTCAATCTCCCAATCTCTCTCTCTCTTGTTCCATATAATAAACATCACCACCAACACTATTTCTTCTCATATGTCTTGCGACAGGTGCACCAGTAAAGCAAATTCAATCCAACCCCTTCCCTCTTTAACACTTGTCACCACTATGCACATTATCTGTCTCCCTTTTCAGATCTTCACATATATCGGCCTAGTGTTTACGGTCATTTTGAAGTCTGACCTAAAGTGCCTACTATTATCAAACCCATCATCTTTTTAAAATAAATATCTATTTTCTTTTCGAGAATTGCGAACCTCATCAGACATTAAAATAATTGATTGTCATTCAAATTTGGTATCTGTGAAATTACTAAACTGCAGCTCTTCACCTTGTATCAATTTCCATGGCAACACTAACGAGGTCAATGTGCTGTCATCACTATTACTAACAGGAAATGTCTAGCTATGTGTACCTGAAAGCATTTTTTACTTCTCCAATCCTTCATACCTATTACCATATCACAATTGAAGTATCTGACAATTTCGTATATGTTCAATGTCATCTGTTTTGGAGCCAGAAGGGAAAATGTATGTTATCCATGTATTGCACAGCCGAATAATACATCCTAATCTTGAGAGAGAAGTCGCATTCACTGTTCCAAGTATTGGAGCTATATCAAGATTGAGCAAATGATTCGCAGTAGTGCTGCTGCTGCTAATGATGGTGGTAATACTTAGGGCTCTTGGAACAGGGAAAGAAAGAAAGAGGAACTCATTTTGGGCCTGTGGACTTGTTCTAATTGGTACTAAAGTGTTGAGGAGTACATTTTAAGTCTTTTGGCTATATGAAAGATGTTGGAAGATGACTGGAATTAATGCTAGATCTTAGAACAGGTACAGACAGGAGCAGCGTCAATTTTGCTTTTGGCATGTTGTCTTTGTTTCACAGGTAAATGTGTTTTGGGTTGCTCTATCCAATTGTCGAGGCCATTTAATATCCGGGTGCTGACAATCACTGGCGAAGCTTTTACAGCTTGTAAGAAAGGATTGATAGGTTTATTTTGGGATTGTCTCGATCAAGTCGGTGACTGTATGTTGGTGCATTCTTCCAGTATTGGGGGCCATATCAATAGTGCTAAAGATTACTGGCATCAGTGCTAGCTAAATCTTGGAACCATTCCCGAATAGAAGTAACGAATGTGCTTTGGGCCTGCCATCTTGGTCTAGTTGGTGACAGTATATCTGGATGCATTCTTCCAGTCTTAGCGCCATATCAATACCATAGTGTGGAATATCTAGCATCAGTACAAGATCTTGGTTGATAGAAGTGAACATTTTGGTTTGGGTCCATTAATTGTTTTGGTCTAGTTGGTGACAGTTCGTTGGGGTCGCACTCTTCAAAGTCTCAGGGCCATATCACAAGTGCAGAATATCTTAGCATCTTGGTTGATAGATAGAAGTGAACATGTTGCTTTGGGCCTATGGTCTTGGTCTAGTTGGTATGGAATGATGGTTCTGGTCTCTTAGCTTAGTGGGCCTGAAGGCTGCTCTTCTTGAGGGACAAGTCCTTGACGTTAAAGACCACCTTCTCCTTCTTCTCCTGGGGAGTGGAGGCCATGCAGAACCTGAGAGCAAGTCACAAAGAGAGAGACAAAGGTTATCATTACTTTGCTCCCAAATAAAGCCACACTGCACAACCCGACTACGACCCAACTTTCAGAAGAATTTGTAGCATTTAATAGCATTGAAATGTGCGAATTCTTAAACATCAAATTCTGAATAGTCAAATGAATAGTACAATCAAAAAAGCAGGGGAATGCAAGCTAGCTTGTACTAGAAAAAGTCAAAAGCGGCTCTGAATCATAGTGAAATTTGACCAGTCGTACAATTGTGGACAATTTGTCTAGGATTTGAAGCTGACAATGATTAAATTATTCAGAACCTCATTCTGGAAGAGTATGTTTGTTCAAATTTCCATATCTATCAGTTGGATCAGTGTCTACTGGGCTAAACATTCATTATCTGCCAAAGAAAAGTGATTACAGACGGTTATCAGGATATTACAGCCGGAGGACATAACTCATACAATATCTTTAAAAGTTGTGTGAGGGGAAACAAATTATCTTTGTAGACAGGTGAATACTAAAGAAGATTAACTGCAGCAAATTATTTAAGCTTCTACAAGACATTTTCTAATTAAAAGGATATGATAACTTGGCTTGAAAACAGACCGTGATAAAGTATAATGGCAACAATTCCCATCTAGAATATTTAAGGTATAATGGAAAAGCAGATTTTGTGGGTGAGCCGACATTTTTTTCATCAAAGATACAAGGTTATGGTTGCAGTAGAAATACGGTTACAGGTCAATTTTAGGATCAGGGTCATGGTACGGTAACATGTTTAGCTCAAGGCTCACGTTAGGAATTTGGTTAGCGTATACAAATTGACTGCAGATCATTTGTTGCAGAAGAATGTCTGGTACAGTGAAACCTGTCTATAATGACCATCCAAGGGAGACAAGAAAAGTGGTCTTTATAGGCAGGTGGTCTTTAAGTACAGGTTCCTTTAGTACATATTTCAATGAGAAACCATTTTCAAGGGAAACAAAAATGTGGTCTTTATAGACAGTTGGTCTTTGTAGACAGGTGGTCTTTCTATACCGGTGGTCACTAAAGCAGGTTTGACTGTACAATCCTTTTTGAGACATGACTGAACAGCAGGGTGCAAGTATTGGGGGAGGGTAGTTATATTCACCTTTTGAAGGCTTCCAGCTCTCTCTCAGTCTCGTCCATTTCATTCACGTCAACATTCTCCTTGGGGAGGAAGATCTCATCTGTGAGGGGAAACAAAAGTAACAATGTTTGTTCACATTCGCTAGTCAAACATAAGACCTTATCTATGTAAAGAAACGCACAATATCATACAGTTATTTACAATCTTTTATAATTTCATCAAATCTCTGAAGAAATTTTGCAATTTTTCTCATGTCATTGTAATTGTTATTTTCATTTTTGTTTCTAATTTTGTTCATCCTTTTTTGTTGTAAATATGATATGCAAAGTGTTGACATATATATCATATATCATAAATTTCATCGATAATCATGTAGTAATTTTTTAATTATGACAATCACAACTATTCCATTTATACATGATCACAAAGGAGCAAGGTATGGAACCAGTTGATTACTAATAAATCTATAACTCACTTGAAGTTCATAATGAGAGCTACTTCCAAAGTTTTCTCTTTGTTACAATCAACCATTTAAAGAAATCAAACCAATGAGTCTCTATGCTTAGGGTAGTACTTTAGTACACATTTCACTTTGATAATTCGATCACCAATTCTTGTATCTGTAAGTAAAGTTCAAAGTAGTTGAATTATCCCATCAAACTGATGAGAACTTAAACTTTGGACCAACTCACCAATGGATGCATTTGGATTGTCCGAGTTCTTCTTTTTCTTGCGCCGCTTGTTGGTTGTGCTACTTCCATTGGACAGAGCCAAACCATTTGTCATCTGCTCATGGCCACCCCCGTTATGTGACGTCCTGGTATCCATTTTGTGATTGGTCTCTGATCGCTTGCTGGCGAGTCTGGCAGTGGCCGTCTCCTCCATCTTCTGTGGAAGCTGGTCCTTGAGGCTGCTGGAAGTCTGGTTGGCCTTCTTGGTGTGGATGGTGGCAGTGGCCTTTGGATTACCCTGTGCTGCTGCTGACATCGCTGTACCCTGCGAGGGCTTGAGAGTAGCCTGCTTCTTCAAATGGGGATCATCAATGTTGGTGGAAGCTGCCCCAACCGGCTTGGTCCTGCTGTTGCTGATCTTGTTGCCAACACTGTTAGACCTGCTGCTACTGCCACTGCTGCTGTCACTAGCATTGCCATTGAGTAACCTCTCCTGTCCTCCTGTAGTAGGTGTCTTCCATGTATTAGTGGTGTCATGTCTAGACATCTTGTCAGTCTTCTGTTGCTGTTGCTGCTGTTGCTGCTTCTGGTTCTGGGTGAGTCTCTGATGTGATGATTGGTTGCCTGTCTTATTGCTGGCTCCCTGATCACGTCTATTGGCGGATTTCCCTGTTTCCTGGTCTGCCTTTCCTCTGCATTCTGAGCTAGCCTCCGCAGGATGAGCCAACGATGGGCCTTGCTTCCCAGCTCCATTCTGTTTACCTTTGGCCTTACTCTCTAAGCTCTTATTACCAGCGTTCGATGACAGTGCATTAGCCTGGACTTGCGGTTGTTGGGTTGCTACAGAACTTTTGCCCTTCTTGCTGGTACTGTCATCTTTGGGGAGGATCTCCTGAGAAGTCACCATCGGCACCGCTCTGGAGTTTGAGGAAGCTTGCTTGGACAGCTCCGATGATGATGGTGAAGAAGAGGTCATCGGCATGGACGAAGGTTGAGAAGCTACCAAGCTGGTGTTTTGGTCCAATTGTGGTCTGGGTTGACCCTTGGATGTGGGTACGGATTTAGATTCTGACTGCTGGGGGGTTTCTCGAGACTGGGATGGTTGCTTGGCAGGTGCCTGATGTAGTTGTTTGGTTGGATGGGAAGGTTGCGCCTTGCAATGGGTGTTGTGCTGTGATGCTACCTCAAGTTGCTTCTCTCTGGCGAGCTCCATATGATGGTGGTGGTGGTGATGGAAGTGATGGTGAGAAAATACAGGGACATGGATATCTTTCTTGTGACCGTTATCAGGCTCACTCTTGTTGGATTTCTGCTCAGCCTGTTCAGACATTAAAGAGATAACAGAAATACATATTGGATTTTAATGAGCAATCATTACCCTCAATCAAAAACCTTTATTCCTTTTAGTGTGTCTAGATCTGGATGAAGCCAACAGAGATTGTATAAAGCTATATTTGCCAATAAATACATTGTTATATAATACAAAAACTTCTAATTTTGTAAATGAGTGAACAGGCTAGGAATTACAGACATGACATACTGATTAATTATATGTCGCTAATGAAGTATCCAGATATATAGATTAACAATTAGAGTTTTCAGAGTTAATTCATATATCAAATACCCCTACCCCCAAAGAAAACTTAGTAATGGATTTCTTTATTTCCAAATGGATGCATGCAGAATTTACCAATCTTAACTCAATACAGGTGCCTTTGTTTTCCTTTTTTATGTATGTAATAATGGCACATGATGACCAATAATAACCCTCACAAAAGCTTTTCTGGCTTTTAACTCTGTGGTTTTCACATCTTGCATACATAAACTTCATCCACTTATAAGTAAACTGGGGCACCTACAAGAGGCTGATTGAACAATACAGAATTTCATACTTTGATACGCATGAATATTGTCTACTCATAAGCAAACTGGTACAAACTGGCGCAAACTGTAGCTCACCTTTTTCTGTCTCTGCCGCTGCCGTTTAGCCGCCTTGGAGCTGCTCTTGGTCTTCTTGGCGCCCTCTATGAAGGAGAGTAGGTCCTCTACCTTACGCTCGTCCGCATGTAGCAGGTCATTGGGAGGTTGGATTGGCGGCTCATGGGAAGGCGAATGGTCTTTGGGCTGTGGTAGTGAAGATGAGAGAGTAAGATATGACTGAAGTTAAACATTACATGCGGGGGGTGTTTCACATAGATCGTAAGTCAAACTTAACTTTAAGTTGGACTTAAAAATTATGGAGAGCCATTAGTGGCCTTAAAAAAAATATATTCAAATGCAAATTTCAAGGATTTTAGACTTTTTATTAATTCAACATCAAGAACATCTAATAGAAAATATGAATTATTTGAATCAACATTTTTTGCCTTTTAAAATAACTTTTACAAAATATTTTCAAAGGTGCTAACGGCTCTCCATAATTCTTAAGTCCAACTCAGAGTTAAGTTTGACTCAGGATCTTTGTGAAACACCCCCCGGTCATTTAATAGTTTAATTGACATGAAAAATCTTTTCATAGAGATCAAACAACAATCACTTCACAATTAATTTCAAATTCAAAGGAAGGCAAGTAATCTTTGGGATGCTGTCACCAGAGTTGAAGAAAGAACATTTGCTGGGTCTGTCAGGACTGTAATTTAATCATGGTAATAAAAAAAATAATAATGATCAAAAGTCACATCAGTTTCATGAAGCTGTACTAGTTCGTACATTTATCTGTAACAGAAGTCTAGTTACAGCCTATTGATGAAACCCTAGTGCTAATTTTATTACAACACATTTAATCATATTTTCGTTCCAACAATAGGCATTTATGAGCATGTACAAAACAAGTCTATAAGCAACCCAGGCTTTGGATTCTCTTTGATTGTCATAACTCTGGTTATAATTTAAGCATAAAGCCTAGCTGTGATCATCACGTGAGGGCCATTTTTGTGATACCAGGATCTTAACGAGCAAGTGCCTGATGGAAGCCACATAGCTCCTGCAGTGTGTCCATAGCACTTTTGTTTTGGTAATAGTCCATACATGGCGCTCACAGCTAGGCTTTACAAAAAGGTCTGAATGCAGTATACATCACTAAGATTATATTATCTGTTGAGAGAGCCAGGCTCTCAGTAGGCGATATTCTGATTTCCTTTTTGATACAGAGAGCATTTCATGCTACTGATAACAACTTTACATTACCTTTCGCTCTCTTAGTCTTAGTCGCAGTCTGTCTCTGATTTCTGTGTAGTTTCGACTCGTTGGGGCAGGTTGAGGCTAAGGATAGAATGAAAAAGAAATTAATGTTAACAAAATATAAGCAAATTAAGTTTACCAATAACATTTCACCTCTACCCCGAATGGTGCATCTTTTGTCCAAGACTACGAATTACATTCTCATTTCTATTCTATAAACAAATCAATTTATTTATTCATTGTGTGAAATAACTGCAATGAATTGTATGGAATGGAAAGGTTAACAATTAGTCTTCCATGATTCAGTGAAATAATCTTAACCAGGTTTAACTCACATCACGTTCAAGAATACAGGCTTAATGTTTCCAAGCCAAAAAAATTACCACTCGGCATGGTGCAAACATAAGGCATTGTTTAACAATGTTAAATATGAGATGTATGGCCCTAAGTGTTATCAGTGTTTGTGATATGGTGTAATATTGAAGCCCTTAAAAAATTGCGCTTCAAAATGATCATGAAGTTCCTCAAAAAAAGTAAAAATCTTTGAGTGATCGGTTTTACCATACTCATTTTCCCCAATAGACTGTAGTGTTATGATTTCCAATCATAAATATCTTGATAATCAGACAGGCGATCAGCTTGTAAATGTCATGGGATTCATGTATGCCCTAAAGGTTTATAATTATAATAACAGCATGAGCTAAATCAAGGATTTTTTTAAAGGATCTGAGACAAAGTTACTGGATCCCTAGATAACATTTTTCACTTACCCCCTGACCGAAGAATTCACAATAGCAGCATTCACAATGTTTAGACTCCCTCTCCCTCGTAGTGCTGGATGCGTTGGAGTCCTTGTCGTCATAGTTACTGGGCGTGTCATCGTCGTGTTGGTAGTTGGGTGTTTCGTAGTCCGGCTCACTACTGTTAGGCAGAAAGACAGTGGTACAAAAAAAAGTGAGGCTCAGATTTATGGTTGTGGTCATGGTCATGACAAAGTAACACAAAGTGAAGATTTTTCTTGTTAACATCTGTTAATTTGTTATTGGTACATTATGAACAAGACATACTTAGTATCACTTTCGACTTTAAGAGCAAATTTTCTTCTATTCAGTTCATTTACACTATACCATCTGAGAACTCGAGAGGCATTGACTCTGACCCTTAACACTGAGCTTACACCTTTGCGGTTTCAAGCAGATGGTATTATAGTCTATCATAATAATAATAAGGGTATTTATATAGCGCCGGTTTCTGCCGGTCTGACGCTCATGGCACTGTACACATATTACCATGGTTGTAGCCGAGCTGCCAAAGTAACAAGCGCTCATTTACTGCTGGGTGGAGAGTGGCAAATGTAGATAGTCTTGCCAAAGGACATTTGTGCCGCGGCAGGACTTGAACCCTGTACCTTGTGATTTGCAGTTGGGTGACTTAGACCACAACACCTCAACTTGGTTTAAGATCATTTATATAATTAATGTAATTTTATTCTTTTAGTATCCAAAGGGAATAATTCCTGTTTCCCTTGAGTGGTTCTTTATAAGCGTATATAACTGTACTTGGAAAATTATGGCAATATCATCTTATTGTGAGTAATGGACATTGCCTGAGAGCAGTACATACCTGCAGACACTGGCCGAGGTTGGGGTACTAGCCGTAGTCTGCATGGAGCTATTACACAAGCCAGCATTGCCGCCCAAGACACCGGATGGATGGGAGATTTGGTTCTGATGGGAGCAGGCGTGCAGGTGCTGCTCGTTCAGGTAATCTGGAGAACAGCAAATCAGAGGAAACGTGTTTAAATAAGGAGAGACTTTGAAAGACATTAGAGCATAAAGGCATCATTTAACAATGTTAGATCTGAGATGCAGGGCCCTATGTGTTATCAGTGTCTGTGATATGGTGTAATATTGCAGCCCTAAAAAAAACTGCGCTTCAAAATGATCATGAAGTGCCTCAAAAAAGTAAAAATCTTTGAGGGACCGGTTTTACCATACTCATTTTTTCCAAGAGACTGTAGTGTTATAAAAACCGTTAGGAAAACGAATTCTGACATTTCTAATTCCAATCAGAGATATCTTGATAATCAGACAGGCCATTGGCTTGTAAAAGTCATGGGATTCATGTATGACCTAAAGGTTTATAATTATGATTGCAGCATGAGCTAAATTCTAGGATTTCTTTTTTTAATAAGGAGAGACTTTGGAGACTTTGGAAGACATCACAGCTTGAAGGAGACTGTATGAAAGTCAGGCTCAGAAAGTATAGGCTTTGCTTGACTCAAATTTCCCAGGAAAGGGCCAGCAGATATTTGTGCATTGCCTTGCTCATTGAGCACAACTGCCCTCTCAAAAAGACAAGGTCTAGATCTACCTTCAAGCTATGACTTTTTATGTGCCTATCTGATTGAAATCAAGGTCATTTAAATGTGTGAATGTTCATGAGAGTAAAACTAGATTTGCATGCATTTTATGTGGCATTCCGTGAAGAAATGTAGGTACGTCACTTATACCAATTTCATGCTTACAAATCATTTTCATGAAAGCAGAATATATGCAGAATCAAAGAACTACTGGACTTAAAGGTACTATGTACCTTTTGCAGGCCTAAAAAATTAAAAGGTTAAATTTCAATGGCATTTGAAAGATAATACTAATTAAGAACTCCTCTTAAAAAAGGGGGGCTTGGAAATGTCTTTAAGTGGGAAAATAACGACTATTAGGTTTCAAAATCGACATAG
This sequence comes from Strongylocentrotus droebachiensis, assembly GCA_035222895.1. Taxonomy (NCBI): domain Eukaryota; kingdom Metazoa; phylum Echinodermata; class Echinoidea; order Camarodonta; family Strongylocentrotidae; genus Strongylocentrotus; species Strongylocentrotus droebachiensis. The sequence continues at coordinate 12,054 of JAVYIG010014325.1, forward strand.
GAGCTATAGAGCCAATAAGAAATAGTCTTGATTTTCAGACCATTGTACCGCATTGTAGTCGTACGTTTTATGCTGCACAAAGATTCAATCAGTTTAATTTTGGCCGTTAAAAGAATTGAATATTGATGTAGACAAATCCTTTACAGCTCATTTCATGTATGTTATTACCAAAGAAAAAAAGCCAGTCAGTCACTCAATACTGACAATAGTGTCTGAAAGTGCAGTCTAGCAAGTAAACGGGTTTCCTTGCATAATTTGAATATTAGGACACTGCTAACGTTTAAATTTCACAGATAGGACATACATGACATATTCCTAATTCCTGCAAAGTTCTACAGAATTTGAGGGTGGCTGCAAAAGGGACATAGTACCTTTAAAACACTAAATGTGAGACATCAATTTAGAATCCAAAGTGTAAACTTACCAGGTAATCTGACTGTAGGTTCAGTAGGTAACGTCTCTTCCCCACACCCTTGACTCTTCTTCTTCTTCTTGCCATCACTCGGCACATGCTGTTGCTGCTGCTGCTGGAGATGGTGCACATCAGCCACATGAATGCCTGCATTCTGCAGCTGCAGCCCTGCCCCTTGAGCAGCCAGCATGCCCTGGGTCATAAGAGCCTGCTGGGTTAGAACCCCGGAGCCGAACTGCGCCAGACTCTCCTGGGTCACTGCTCCGCTCGTTGCATCGGTACCCTGGAGAAGGGCCGGGGAGATGAACATATTGTTGTTGGGAAGCTTCGGTACCGTCGGGAAGTTGTGCTTGGCACACAGCTCCTGGGCGACTAGACTAGAGTTCTTGCCCTTCTCATTGTGGAGGTGTTGCCCTAATCTCTGCTGCTTGGTCCATTCGCTGATGCCATTGCTGATTAACCCAGTGCCGTCATGGCTATGCTTCTTCCCTTTCTCCTCCTTGGTCGTCTTCCCTTCAGAGTTGTGATGCCCCTGGTGTACTGGTACTATCTTAGCCGAACGATTCTCGCTCTTCTCCGCGCGGCAGTTGGACTGGATTGCCGCTTTGGCGCTCTGGATGAGGTCCGGCGCCTCGTCGTGCCCGTAGTGAGAGTGGGAGTGAGAATGCGTGTGAAGTACCATCTTGGCGCTCTCATAGGCACTGTTCCAGTCGCCGTAGTTCTGTAGCCCGTCGGACGCGTCGAGGTTGAGCTGGAATGCTTGTTGGGAGTGGTTGGGGATCTTGTTGGGTTTCTGAGAGGTCAGGTTGTAGAGATGGGGGTGGATGAGGGGGTGTTTGGCCGAGATGCCCGGGTGGCTGAGGTCTAGTGGTTGGTGGGTCTGGAGGTTGGGGTAGAAGAGGTACGAGGGTTTGGTGTCCCCGACATTGCCCGCCATCATGGCAGCAGCAGGAAGGTGTGAACTGTTGTTGGCAGCACATACATGACATTCGCATGGCTGACTACTGGAAATATTGGAATCCTAGCAAAATAAAGATGGTAAAACATTTGATTTGAGACAAACGCAAACAATAGTGACTCATGATTATCTCAACCTTAATTACTGCTAATGTGTATCTGATCCATTAGAGAATATGAAACAATTAACAAAGATTGTATCAATGGACTACAAAAACAATAGACATTTCTAAAAAAATTACTGTTCATCCAAAGTTAGATTGCTTGCGTCATCTCTACATCATCGAAAGTGGGCCTACGTTTCTCACAGTACACTGTTCTCTTATTCAACCTATACCCCCAAAAAAGCATTTTAGATACCTGATTTAAGCTCTATTATATGAGACTGCATGCTTCATAGTTTTTGTTTCCAACTTGCTTTCATTCTTCTGAAATACTTCAACTGCTGAGAGCTAGATCTGGGGGGGGGGGGGGCGTTTCACAAAGCCTTTTTTCAATGACAAATGACAAAAATCAGTGACAAGTCTTCTGATAACCTATCAGAAGCAAGGATTTCAGTAGCTTATAACAACAACTGTCATTTGTCACTGATGACAAGTTTTTTGAAATGCCCTCCAGCATTAACTTATATAATTTCACAGAGAATCAACTCTTCTACCTCTCGGCAGTTGACCTTTAAGAATGCATTTTACAACAAAACATGAGAGCGCTCTTGACTAAGAAGGATGCGAAACTCAAACGCACCTTTTTGACATCACCACCATTGCTCTGTCTGTCCCCACCAGAGTAAGATGCTCTACACCTCGCCCTGCCCCTCCTTGAAGAGTTCTCATTCGGTCTACCTTCTCCGTCGTCGTCTTCATCTTCAAAGGCATTCTCATGGGACGGTGAAGGCGACGACTCAGAGTCTAGGTCGTCCGAGTCGTCAGAGTCATCGCTTCTTGGGGAACAGAAGCTGTAAATCAGGAGAGTGAAATTATATGATTAGAATGTTTGAGATGTAATCTTACTGACTTCACAAAGGTCTTTTATATATACTCAAGTGTGAGAACTGTGGTGAACTTCTGCAGGCACTCTCATAAGAGAGGTTCTAGGATTGATTCTGCAAGGTGCTTCCATCCTTGGACATGGTGTTTTACCCTCTAGAGTCAGGTATACTAAATGGGTACCTTGCAATGCTGGGGAGATACTAACTGCAGGGACCTGATAAGAACAGTGCTAATTAATACTAATGAGGCTATTCTGAGTTAATAATAATCCTGGCACTCCGCAATTATTACCCCAGCTTTAGGATGGCTCTAGCATTTCAAGAAATTAATTCCTACTAGGTACCCATTTATATCATCTGAGTCGAGTGTGGCAAATGTAGATTAATGTCATAGGACAGTAGTGCCGCGTCAAAACTCGAACAGCAGACCCTGTGATCGACAGTCCGGTGACATATCTACTTGACCACGACACGACCATATCACTTTATCATTATTATGACTATTGCATTGTGGATGAGAAGAAGATGAAGTGACTTACCCAGAGTGAATGAGATCACTACGAGAGAAGATAGGGATGACGTCTTCACTGTCGCCTTGGGAAGAGCAGTCTGACGAGGAGGTGGTGGAAGACAGGTCAGGCGGATTGATGGACTGAAGGTAGGTATCCAGGGCCGACAGCTGACCCCCGGGCGCCGCCTCGTTCAGCTTCAGACCGATCTCTTCGTAGAGGTCGGGGGTCAAGAGGCTGGAGGTCAGTCTGTTTAGACTGCAGTCATCACACAGGCACCTGAAGACAAAATATGATAGTTATAGCTCTATGTCTTAGACTAAGGGGGATAATTACCTAGCATTTGTTCTCACATTTTATTGTATTTTTTATATTTAGGAGGCTCAACATCCACACACAAAAATTCTTCAAATCTTTTGTTTGCCCCTTAAAACTATTTGTACCATTCTATTGTTGTTTTCTCAATTATAGTTGTATAATTGTATAATAACTTTTAACCTTTTTTCTCTGAGAGTGGATCATGGGTGAATTTAAATGTATCATGACCAAAAAGCAGCCACATCAAAGTCATTTACGACAAAACATTACAAATAGGTCCAGTCTCATCTATGGTATTTAAATTCTACAACCCGATTGTCTAAAACTTTGTCAAAACTAGTTATCCCCAGGGCAGCATCTCACGAAATCGTCAGAAGTACAAGTTCACCGAAATCCCATTGAAACTTGTATTAAACTTACTACACGCATTTCAATGGGATGTTGTCGGTTTCAAGAAACGGGCCCCAGGATAAGATAAAAATATCATCACTTACTTTTTCTTAGTGGAGCCTCTGTGGTTAGTGTTGTTCTCCTGATTGCCTCCTCCATTCGCCATGTGATTGATCAATGCTGAGTGGCACTGGAACAGATTCCTACTATTGGTCGATTTGGTGGCCTCGCAGGATAGTGGGCGTGGCCTCGTCGTCGTCACGCCCGTATCCCATGAGCGGTTGAGGGCTTCCTTCCCTTTGTACAACTCCTGAAAGATGATGGGGAAAGGAAAGGTGATAATCAATCTCTGCTTAAAAACAAATGTGCATACTGAAAATTGAACAATCAATCTACCACATTTTGTTGTAGAACTCAAACCTTCACATACTTCATTAATAAGCGTAAATACAAAAGAAAAAACAGCCATGATTTGCGTAGCCTTTACATTCTCTTTCCTTAGGACACATGCATAACATAAAATTCAAATTCAGTCAACTTCAATGAGAAGAGAATTAAAGTTCTCAATCAAAGATCGATGATTACACAAGGTGTCAAATTGTACATTTGTCTGCCTAGCAGCCTTACATGAGTATTATTCCTTTTATAAGTTCGGACATGCTCAATGTCTTGAGAGACACTGGAAAAGACCACCCACTGAAGTACTCAGCATACCAGACACTAACAAATGTGATGAGGAGCAAATAAACAGATTTACATCTCTAAACCCAAGTTCACCTAAGTGGGTAATGGTTTGGATATATTTAAGTGATGTAAAAGAGAAAGAGAGAGTCTTGTATTACCTGTTCATCTGTATAGTCTTCTATAAGCTGCAGGCAATCTCTCCATACCACTGCTACCACTGACATGTCATTGTCAAACTGTAGATATCTGAAAAAATGAAGAAAACAAAATTAAAGAAAAAAATGAAATGTAATCCATATTTGTTTATTTATCAATACATTGATTACATAATTGCTGATTTAAGAATTTTCAGACAATATAATTACAGTAATAATATGAGAGATGGAAGAACTGAAACAAAAGCCTTGTGCAGCACCAATTGAAACGTTCAAACATTATGAAGACATATCACATTAACTGAATATGATATTCAAGCCTTTTATTAAGTCAAAGCAGACCGGGAGCCAAATATCTGAAAAAGCGGCTCCCGGTCCTTACATTTTTTAGAGGACCGGGAGCCGTTTTCCAGGACCAGGAGCCGTTTCCAAAATTGATGAAAATATGTATTCCTTTAAATTATTTGTTAACCGTTACCTTTTATTTATACATACGGTAGTTTAATTTCTAGTTTAAATGTTGAGCACTCTAATATTAAATCACTCATACCTTGGATAAATCTGTCATTTGTAGTTGTTGTTGTTGTTCATGTTTAATACTATTTTCATGCTGTTAAATGCAAAAATTGAAAAATGTTAGGAAGGGGGGAATTAAATTATTTTTACAATTTTTTTCATGCAGAGCTGCCAACCTGTCACTTTCTAAAAACATAATATTCATATTTTAGGTGAAAAAACAGATTTTGCCTGTTTTTACGTTTTTGTTATTTTCCCTATAAAATGCTATTGCATTTATGTTTCTTTGAATAAAAACGCATTCAATCATTGAGAGCGGCCGACCTGTCACTTAAAAAAAAATAACAAAAAATAATAATTAAAAAAAATTATAAAAAAATTAGAAAATTAAAAAAAAAATATTTGTTAAATATATTTACGTATTTTATCAGAAAAATCCATTATTTAAAACATCCCAGAATTTTAGTCAATGAGTACGAAGGTCGCTGAATTGCGGCGCAACACACGATGATGTTCTATGCCCAAGGTGCGGCACCCATTGGTGCTTAACTGCGGTCGAATCAAGGCAAGTCTGGAGTTGCAATAAACTTTGTACATAAAGTCAATGCATCAGCAGGTCTGGTGTTCGTTTTTCATTTGACTTTTTGAAGATACCATCACATTCGAAGGGCATGCGATAGGCGAAAAAACTGGTAACAAAATCGCTGATTTCTTGATTTTTAGCGCTTTTTTGGTGAAGTTGTTTCTTAAAACTGGGCTAAACCCCCGTGAGCTTTGGAAATATGGCTCCGATTCCGCATTTTTGACAGCAAAATTTGGCTTTTGGGATGGATTTTTGGAAGTTACATCGGGACTTTCTTGTACTGACACTGTGTGTGTAGTGCAGTGCACTGATTATGTCATTTGTGTGTGTATGCATGGCCTGGGGAAATGCTCTCGTCTTTGAGTGGTGTACATCCCCTGTATTGTGTGCAATGTACATGAGTGCGCGCTACAGGAATCGCCAAAACAAAGCAATAGCGAAACTATGCATATGCTCGTTCTCACAGCCAGCCGCTAACCACGTTCGCACAGTCAAACTTTTAGACTGAGTGAGAGTGTTGTTCGCGTACTCTCGATCTCAGCTAGCGGTCTGCACGCCGCGCGCTGCTAGCTATAGCCCCCATAGCAGTGGCGCTAGGAGTAGGATTGAACGGCCGCTCGTATTCGTGCTGCAATTCGTCGCTGTTTTCACGAAGTGACGGTAGTGAAAAAAAATTGCATTCACTTTGCGTTACGATTTTCCTCACTACCGTCACTTCGTGAAAACTTGTTTCTGGGCGATTTTAATTAGGATTCTCATTATAAAATGATTTGTTAGGGTTCATTCAGTCCACATTTTACTCGTATCAAGTAAGTTTTTGTCACATTTGTGAACATTAAGTGCTAGACATGTGGAAGTTTATGAAACAGAGAATGTTAATTCTCCCAGACCGGGCGCCAGAAATAAAAAATGACCGGCGCCCGGTACTCATTTTCCCCGTCTTACCGGGCGCCAAAAGTCAGGGACCGGGGGGTAAAAATCGCCCGGCGCCCGGTTAATAAAAGGCTTGATGATATTCAATATGCAATAAAGAAAGGTTATTGAAATTGTCGTTGAGTTGAATTTTCGAAAGCCTCTTCAATCATGTTATGGATTTATTCTACTTTTGAAGAATTCTTCAAAAGACGGCCTCGGTATCCTTCTACTGGTACTAACCTCTGCAGTAGATTCGAGTAGCTCTCTTCGTGGTAGGGTTCCTTCTGACTTGCGACAGCCCTCAGCTGCTTGATGAGCGTGCCCAGATTATCATGAAGACCTGGCTCCATGTAGATCAGGGCGTGAAACAGGTGCTTGTTGTGCAGCGGCCACGTTAGGTTGAACTTGTGCAGGTGCTCCTTCTCCTGCAAGACCCCAAGAGATATGTGAAAGATTAAAGGGAGTGTAGCATAACAAGACTATGTGTCTTTCCTTTGGCCTGACTCGGAGCCGATCAGATATAATACGACTATAATACGAAACCGAAGCGTGAGGAGAACCTCGGTCTCTTTCATGAATGCTAGCGTGCGATGACCATGTAGAGATTAAGTCGCTGACTACCATTAATCAAGACCATTCGTTTACGTGCAGTTGTCCAATACAGGTCGTAGATGGCGTTAACCAGTATTTGCCAAGCTACACTCCCTTTAAACTCTGCAAACTCACAATTTGTATTCCTAAACGACTATGTAGGTGATCTTTTTGCAATGAGTGACTATTTCTTTTGTAGTCTTTACAGGAAGCTTGGGAAATCATTGGGAGCTATACAAAATTCTTTCTTAAGAAATCAATTCAACCATTTCAGATTCTAGTTTATTGCAGTTGAACATGTACATAAAGGTTCAGCAGACAGAGGAAAGGTCTTCATGACCAGGTTACTGCACTGGTGCAAACAATCTCCACTTGCCTATGGTCAAAACTTAAGGTTCTAGGTCCCTTTAGCTTATGTGCTTGTTTTTAATAGCTTTTAAAGCCTGTCAGTACTAATTGGATCTACTTGCGCCCTCTATATAGCAAACAATGTCTAAGCGGTGCCTGTTGGTCCCCCGTAATCCCTTTTTCTTATGTTAATAATAATTGAGAGCTGATTCGATGGAGATAACCACCTGTCAGTAAAACCGGCAAGGAGGTCTAATCCCTCCTACCCAAACTAGTGCAGACAGGCTTTAAGCTTTCAGGTAAACCGCAAATATCAAACAAGCAAACCAATCACAATTGACCAAGTTCATGATTTCAACAACAAGTCTACCAACTCACCAACTCTTCTAAGATAGCCAGGAGCGTCTGAGCTGCCGAACATAGCGCCGCGTACTCCTCCAAGAGCATGGTGATGAACTGCTTGGCAAGGGGCGGGGTCCTAAAGCCCCCGTCTAGCTGCTTGAGTAGCCTCTCCCTCATCTCTTTGATAAAGTCCTCCACCTCCGCCTCCAGCCTAGTGTAGAGTAGATGGGGGTCGTGGGCGCAGAGACGATGGACGAGTTCCTTCATGCGCGGTAGACTCAACTTGGTTGTGCTCTCCTCACCTGTGAGAAATCATAACAGAAGAAGAAGCTTTTGAAGTGGAGGTGACAAGGTATAGTGGTTCATTCACTTGACTCTCAATCAAAGCCTTGAGGGTTCAAATCCTAGCCTGGAACTATTAACATCGTTTGGTAAGGCAGTGAAACATGATTGCCACTCTCCATCTCGCTGTCAAGGATACCCCATATGCTGGAGCACAAAATTCTTAGCTGCTCCGCTATGACCGGGATATTAATTTTTTAGATATTTTAAAACTTCGGACCAAATTTAATGCCACATTTGTGTAATCCTACCCATGTATACTTTTTTTTTTTTTTTAATCACAATGATTTTCAGCTCGATGTAGTCAATTAGTAAACATTTCTAGGATTCCAAAATCTCATAATACAAAATGTACAACGCATACATAATCAACTTTTCCTGCAATGTAAAAACTTCTTGACAGCTTCTAAGAAAATGCAATTGCATGAACAGTACTCGACTTTATCTTTAGGACATGTCAGAAGAGGGGAAGGGCCAGCTTTCTTCAATCTCCTTTATAATGGATGGTGCGATCGGTGAGGTTTACCAGAATTGGCTCAGAAATTCTCATGAGCTGACTCAAGAATATGAAACAGACAGCTGGCATATTTTATGGCAACCCTCACATATTATAACATTTGGAAAAACTGTCTGGTTATGGGATACCAGCATATTCATATAAAACAGATACATGTGTTGAAACGAGAGTAAGGATGATTCGTGTAACAAGTATACCTGTGCTCAAGCTACATTGGCTCTAGTAAGATATACTCCTGTGTTTAATTTTGTGAAATATATCAATTTAGGTATCATGTGATCAGGTAAATAAAATAACATACCAATTGCAAAGCTTAGTTATCAAGGGGTCAGTGACACAAAGACTAACTCCATTTTGGCCATTTTGAGAAAAAGTGGTTATGTTTCACTAGCCATTGACTTCAATGGGGTGTTGGGTGGAGTTAAGTCTTTGTGTTTCCTGGAAAACCCACATTTTCCTGAACATTTTGATATCAAATACTCATTTTGGCAAAATATGAAGTTACGTCTTTGTGTCAGTGAACCCTTGATATATGAAAATGTTAAAGGTTGTTCAGCCAGCCTACCTGTAAGGGAGGTCCCTGCCTCCCAGTAGACACAGCGTACCAGGTGGCTCAGCTCCGTCCAGCACTCCCCCAGCTGCTGACGAGAGTGCTCCTGCTCAGCTGCTATCTCTCTCCTCTCCCTACACGGCTCGCACTGGCATGGCCCCTCTCCGCTCCCCCCTCCTCCTCCAACCCCTCCACTGCCCCCTCCCTTGCCTCCTCCACCGGTACTGGTGACTACCGATGAGGAGTCTCCTCCCATCCCAGGGGAGGAGCTGAATGCTCCGTCCAGGTTCTGGAGACCGGTGATGAGGGCTGGCGCGGAAGGTAGAAACAACTCCTGAGAACATAAAAGATTATGAATAATACAACGGGGGTTATTAATTGAAACAGAGATCATTGTGATGAAAGAATATAAAATCATTGAGATCACAGTCGTAAAGTCGTAAGCACATCATAAAGACTAATGAATATGAGATTATTGTAATTAAGAAGTACCACTCAGATGAATACCATGAAATAATACGAGACCATTTTGATCTGAAAGTAAAACCTAGTTCCATTTCTGAACATGTATGTTCTCTACACTTGACTCAAGTACATTGAAAACAGAGAGTTTTTACCAAACATATTTTTCCCACATTGAGCACAACAGGCAATAGGATGGAAACTGAATAAGAAATATGCTAATGCACAGCAGCCTCATTTTTACTTCCTTTCTCCACAGGAAATCTCTTTGGCACAATTTTTCATAATGTAGGTTTTCACATTTTTTCTACGAAAAGGTTCGTTTAGCAATATATAACTGGCCTTTGCCAAGCTTTCAGGTCGTCAACACCAATAAAAGAAATTGTGTTCAAGATGTGATAAAATAATTGACACACTTGTGCACAGTACTACAGTACATTCCCTCACTACATGTGGCATATAACACATATAGGCTAATGTCACTGGCTCACTGCCACTTTTTGCCTTTGAAGGTTCTTACAAATGAAGAAAACAAATTAATCAGAATCCTGCATAAGAAAATACCACAAGATACTGGTTATACTGGAACTTCCAATTATTAACCACTGTCAATTATAAATTCATTCCCCTCACTTGACAAACGTCTGGGCCATTGTTTCATAGAAATTGTTATAAATAACAAATGCTAAATTTGTATGACGATTCTCCTCTCAGCTTTACAAATGCCACCATTTCGATAGCTGTTTTCAGGCATTTTACTGTGTCATGTTTAAATGAGGACTAAGTGTGAACTTGGGTCAACTCAATTTTGGGCGAGATGCATCGAGCTTGCTGTCTACTATTCTCAATTCATGTTGATAAACACAGGAGGTGGTGCCAACATAAATCTGGGGCTGTTAAAGCACTCTTGCAAACAATCACACCAGTGTAAAAAATAATTTCTGTCCACAGATGCTACTTTTGGATTCGGTGTGACAAAAATTGTGATTTTCTCAGAGTGATATTTATATTTTGTTTTTTTAATTGCCAGGGCTCTTTTTTCAGTTTACAAGAGCTATTTTGGAGCTTTTCAGAGCTAAATCACTCGCTGCTCCTGTGTATTTTTTTTCACTGGATCAAACAAACCCACGACTTCAAAAGATCTACCGTTAATTTTGGGTTGTTGTTTTTTATTTAAAGGTAAAGACCAGTATTGGAAATGCCCTAATTTAAAAAAATGAAATGGAAGCTCTAATTACTAATCATGTGAAAGAATATGCTTTGACTAATACATGATGATAAAAATGTTGTCGGGAAACCGCCTACTAATTGATATATTTGGTAAATTAGTTTATCTATTGGTATGTGAGAGATAAACGCACATGTCGCGCATGTGTGCCTAGTCCCATATACATCTTTCTGTGTACAGTGCTTGTAACTGGACTGGGCCAAATTTCTTATCATTTTGATGATTCCAGAACCTTGCAGTACATACCAATACTTATATGCTAAATGATCAAACTTTTCTGACCGATTCCACAACGGTTCTTTCACAATGCAATCGCATGACCATAACTGGTCTTTATCTTTAACTAGTATACATGTAGACATGTTTTAATACAGCAAGTACAAATCTTCTTGCTCTACCTTAAATGCGTATGGCATTGGTACAATCAATGTTGCAAACATTCAGTGTAAATGCAGTACAAACAGCAAGATTATTGTGTGCTTATAATGCTAGGTTTTAGGTCTTCTTTAAAACAGTTTTTATGAGTGGGAATCGGCCTCCTGTGGGCAAAGGAGTTGACTCATCAACAAGAACGTTAAAGCTTTAACCCTCCCAATCAGAGAGAAAGAAGAAGAAGAAAAAGGAAACCTGACGCTGTGACTCCCTGATTACTAACTATAAATAGTGTCAAAGTAACTTCCTGAATGTCAATGAAATGAGAACACAAAAGCCGAGACAATTCTTTCAGGTTCAGGAGGGTTTCTCTACAAATGCTTCATGGGTGGGTACTAGAGGCTTGCAGTATATGCTTGAGGAAAATGGATTTACACTGTATTTGTCACACAACAGGAGCCACCTCATAACTACAGGTCAACTTTGAAAAGTAACTGCATCTAATTAAGTTCAACTACAAACCAATGAATGGTCAAGCATGTTGTAAATGCCATTACAAAAGAATATGTTTACTATCAAATCAACGTTTATTTTGACTGGTGGCTTGACCAGTGCAGTTAACTGAGCCAATTTCTTGTAATGACTGAATAGGAGCAGTCCTTCTATTCTGGACATATTTCCCTACATGTATTGAGAGGTACGAATTCACCAAATCTATTGTCTTATTTATCAATCTGCTTTACATAACGAGCAAACTGCTTGGATTTACACGTATGTTAAACATACAACAGTCATTTAGAAATGCCTATTGGCCAACGAAGAGAAATATATCTTTCACAATAACAAAAAAGCATTTATATAACAGATGTAAAGGTACATGTACATGTACGTCCTATTTCAATATTTACCTTCACTCTTGTTCCAAGATCCATACTAAATCTTGACCAATACCTCCCTCTATGAACAGTTGAGGTTACCTCCTGTAGTGCAATTTTTTCTCTCTTCAAAATCAAATTGGCCCAAATTCTACTAAAATGTTAAACCCAGCCCAGAGGCCCTTTCTTATCAAAACTTTAGAAAGTAACAGAAACCAACTTGTCCATAACAAGGTAATTAACAAGATTAATGTTGCTTTTAGTAAGAAGGCAGAAACCATCTTGCTGAGGATAGAGCCCTCCTCTGACTTACCCCAATGGCTGATGGACCAAAGTTTTTGGTGGAATGAGCCTCTTCCTCCTCTACAGTACGACGACAGTCAGGACACAACCAAAGGGGCATCTTTACATGAAGACAAACAAGAAGATAAAAAAGGCATAAATTTCAACTACCTAGTCGTTATGGCAGAGATTGACAATATAAACAGGCGCTCCGGGACACATGTGCGCCCAAAATCAAAGTCCAGGGCCCCGTCTTACAAAGAGTTGCGATTGATCCAAATCAATCGTAAGTCCTCCAATTAATTGCAAGTTTTCAGTCTCCTACATGCATCTCTTATGTACATAGTTTTGATTGATATCAACTCTTTGTAAGACTGGGCCCCGGCCTCTGGAATTTCTTAATTTTTACAAAGGGCTCACTACATATGGGCCAAAAAAAAATCAAGTCCAAACAAAATGTTAATGCGGAGCCCTGGTAATGGGGAGGAGTTGATTGGGGAAGGGGCATGTTCTGAGGAAATTGGGGGGGGGGGGCGGACTGTACAATCCTTCTAATTTATGCAAATTCTATCTCATTCAGGCTGAACATTCTAAAGATACGTTGCATCAATTTCATTGTTTGTGTGATCACATTATCACAATGCGCTCTAACCTCTCTGCATCAAGTAGTAAAAATACACACTCCTAATCTCTCAAAGTACACTCCCTCCTCTATACATGTACATTATATTCATGCCAATTATTTAATTGAATGCACAACAGGCAAGCTCTAGCCAACTCACAAGGAGAGTTCACACATAAGTCATGGGAACATTAATGTACACTGCCAAAATGAAGATGTACTTTGCATGGTAAATGCAATAATCAAGGATCTATAGGTACCATGTTTTTCCTGGTTTTGTATACATGTATTCATGAGATACAGTATCCTCCCCTTTTCTGTTATGTTTGTACACTGTAGGGAGGGGCAGCTTCAATTTCACTATTATCTTATTCTCACACCTTCTCCTGTCACAATTGATGTGCAATGCTACTCAAAGATGATATTTTCTAAATGTGTGACCATACCATTTTAAACGTGTACAGTGTATGTTTAGTCAGCAACTAAATTATTCATATCCTTACCAATTTTTGTAATTTTTTTTAAATTATGTGAACAATTAAATATTCCTGATTTATGTTACTTGAGAATGTGACATTAAAAGGCTTACATCTAACAGTATTCAACAAAGGCCCTAATTTAACCAGTCCACCTTTAATTATTGAGTTATAGGGGAGGGAGGGGGGGTACAAATTATATGGGGGAAGGATAATTCAGTTGTAAACTGTACATGTGTGAGCTGTTTGACTTTACCCATTCCCCCCTCCCCCCTCCACACACAAACACCTCCACATCTTAGTAAGCAAAAACAAGGAAATGTACAGAAAACTGAAGGATCACACCTTCCCAAATGACATTTCCTTGAGTGTGTGTTTATATTCTCAAAACCAAATTCCAGGAAAATGACTGGACATTTCATATTTTCACAGTGCATCATGAATACACTTTGCTAAATATTTTAGCAGATATTTATCATATTCAAATCGGCCAATCCGTAATAGCTGGTATGCACGAGAGCACCCCAAAATGCATCTGGTCAAACTTGTCATTAAGTTTGAAATTTCCCAGACCATTCCTCTCTCCATCCCTCCCAGCTTCCTACCTGTGTAATGGGTAACTGCCTGTTGTTTTCCTTCTCACTTCCTCCGACCCCAGGGGGGATGCGATTAGCTGGAGGGTCCGGCCTCTCACGGCGACATAGCAGGCAATGCTCTCTGTCCAGGTAGGGGTTGTGACTGCGAGGCATCTGGCTCATCGGCTGCAAGACAAAAGTGAAAAGAAATGTTTATTGTATTGAGAATTTTTTCGAAACCAGAAGTTGAACAGCACTTTGTCAATGAAAAATGGCTAAATATAAGTATACATGTACTGTATAGTTATCTGAAATTGTAAGACAACTCACAACCACCTAAATATATTGATTGCATTTGTTTGACCAACCTTCATAATTTCAGTCAAATATCCCATCCACCTACCATGCACATGGAGAGAACTTGAGGGGGGGGGGTTCAACAGTTTTAAACAGGAACTTGCGCCTAATTGAACCTCTTTCCACTCAAGATCTAAAGACTTTTAATTTATATTGTTTAATTCTTCTTTTTCTTCAATTAAATAAATAGATAAATATATGCAACAGTTCTCTAAAAATAACTGTCATCCAAATAAGAAAATAATATTTTCCAATAACAAAATCCACATATAAAATGAGGGCCTATACATGAATTGTAATAATTATACTGTAGATTATCTCTTCAATCATAATAGTTTATTTCTTCCTTGCCTATGCTACAACTTGTAAAGTTGTGTGAAGCTGTTTACAATGTGAATTGTTTACAACACATATAAAAAATAGTCTCCTTGAATTGATCTACAAATTTATGTTGCCTTATTAAATGCTGCTCACATTTAGCAAAATTAACCATCATAAATTTTGTTATCAATTTCACAGCCCCCCTCCGAATCTCCAATCAATATCAATGCCCAATAAACACTAATGACGAAGTTAGTGCACAATTTCTTCCCCTTGTAAACAATGATTGTATTATTTACACACATGAATTTCATGATGCACCTTGATCCCCCCCCCCCCCCCCCCCAAAAAAAAAAAAACATCTGGCAGTGGAAAGTAGACTACGGTTCATTAAATAAGATGAAAACATTGGCACTTGGCTTGGCGTAATGTTTGATTCATCCTCTCCCCTTCATTGGCAAAATTCCTGCCAAACAGGAAGCCGTCTGGGACAACAAATTAAAGGGATACCAGCAAGGCCAATCTCTCTTTCTGTGTGTTCTTTTTTTCTAGGACTTCTTGAAATTTTTAAACCATAAGTCAGCTACAATTGTTCCCACGTTTACTACATGTAAAGCACTGTTTCTAGATGCAAATGTAAACATTCATTCCTTGAGTTTCCTACAATTCTTAAATTTGACAATGTACTGTACACGTACTTCTTTATTGCATGGCTGCTACAATTTCAAAACTGCTAACAGGTAATTTATTCTATGAACATTTTCATTACAGGCATATGCATATACAGTAATGGAAAGTCAAAGATAGGCATTCCTGAATACAAACTCATTTGACTGGAATGAGAACAAATTAAAGTCTACACGTTCATTCACATGTAGTTTTAAAAAATGCTCAAAAACTGTTTAACAAATATATTTAAACGTAAAATCTTTGGTCAAGACTGCAAAGTTGTGGATTAATGTTACCCCTCATCGCCCCAATCCTAACCTACTTGTATACCTATAAGTAATCTCATCCGTAAGCAAATAATGGAAGCCTCCTACACTTTGTATCCTTAGTTTCCCTTTACCCTTTTCCTATACCCTCCGTCTGCCCCCATCCTCAACTATGACTGACAGCTCTTTTTTCCCCATATTGCATTTCTAAAATTCCTTTGGTGAAAGGAACAGGAATGAGTAAATCTCCATGTGCTGCGGTGGTTCAGTGTACTTGTTCACACCCGATTTCACCTGGGCCCTGTTTCATAAAAACTTGTTATCAATGACAAGTTACAATGTCTGTTACTGAAATGGTGGCATTTGATTTGGCTGACAGCTAATTTGTCATAGAATTTTAGCATTTGTTATTGATTTAATAGATTTTACCGGTATACAGGGCTCAGGTTTGTATACATGTACATGTAGGTGTAAATACAAGTAATCATTAATCATTGTTTGTGTTTTACTTTGTTTGATCTTTTCCCTTCCTCTAATTCTAATAGAATATTGAACAATGAAATGTAACACATAATTCATGTCCCAGGCCCAGGACTTAAACCCCAGCATGCATCAGACAAGCATAAAACCCACGGGCCTATGCCTAAGCCTCCATGTGCCTGTACATGTACATTATATAGGGCGCGTTTATCAAGGCTTGCCACTAGATATGTACATATCGTACCCCACTATCGAACCCCACTATCATACCCTACTATACGATCGTGATTTGCGGGATGTCACGTTTATCGACTCTTCACGATTCACAATAAAGGCCTTGTGTCTGCCCAACTGTTTTGACCCGGGAAGCAGAAGTTTCTCGAAGGTCAACTTCAAACACATGCTTGTACACAACACCTGGGTGGTCCTATTTGTATGTGAGGTTCAAAACAGCTTTGTTACTTGTTACTTGTTACTTGTTACTTGTAGAGATAATCCCGATGGCAGCTATCATACAGCTAAACTTTGCGTTTATCGATCTCTCAGAAACGTGATTCTGGCTGTATGTCACATTCAAAACACACCTTTTTGCGTCTTTAGATATGCCCATATCTAAAGCCCTTTAAAAAAGACTTTACGTTTATCAACTTCTAAATTTGCCTGAAAGACGTTTGAGAAACCTGATTCTAGCCAAAAATTTGGTAGATAAACGCTATTATAGACACCTGTCTGTCCGTGATCTGTACAAACCTTTGGGGGTGGCTGTGCACGGAGCAAACAGCAAATGGCGGGTGGGGGGGGGGGGGGTGTGCACAAGAACATCTACATGTACAGTAGGTCAGAATAATTCATGAGAATCCTTAAACTTCACATGGGGTCATATGATGCATTTCCTTCCATGTACATGTACTCTTAAAGATATATTTTTCCCCTTCGTGTTGGTAATAATGCAATCCTTTGCAAATTGGGGAATCCCACATGATACAATGGTGAATGATGATGTCATGACTTCATAGCTACATGTACACTGTATAGCACAATGGGGGTATACAAATGTACAGTACATGCATATGAATGCGTATTCCCATCTCACTGGCCTACATGAGCACATACAAATACAGTACAAACATGAACATGCAAACTGCAATATGCGAATTTCTTAAATCTGATTTTATTTCTTATGTTTTAAAATTTATTTCGAGGAAGCGCAATAAAATATTACTACCCGGTATTCAGAACAACATTTATTTAGCATTGCTTTTCTAACAAGAGTTGTCTTAAATGTACGATCAGTATAGAGGGCTAGACAGATATGAAGCAAAATGGGAGGAGCTACAGGAAAATATATGCCAGTGCTACCCTCAAGATGACGAGATGGAGCTGTATTTAAAACTGATACCGTCCAGCTCAGAATTGTATCTTATTTCTAGTGCTGTAGTCAAACGTTTAACCGTCCGGTATCCGACCGCCCATGGCGGATTCCGTTTTCAATTTGACGGTTTCGTTTACCCGTTTTTTTTTTTTTTTTTTTTAAATTTTTTTTTTTTTTTTTTTTTTTTTTTTAAATATATTTTTTTTTTAAGTTTCGATTTATGCCCCTACACCTGGCACTATGCCTGGCAATGTCTCCCAGCTCAGTAATCTGTGTGTTGACTCACCACTCTGAAACTAGAACAACACTCCAATTTGTCTGTCATCTTGGTTTGAAAGTAATCTTTGTAATGGATCTCAGTATGTAATTTATAATAATAATTCATCCAACTTGAACACAAGGTTCTATCCTAGGTCCTCTACTGTTTTTACTTTACATTAATGATCTTACACATTCCTCTAAAATCGACATTGTTACTATTATTTATGACAAGTTCACAAGCACAAATGAAATTCCTTCCCGCTTTTTCACACAGACCTGGCTTGCTGCCGACCGGTGAAGAAAAAAAAAGTTTAAAAATTTAAAAAAAAAAAAAAAAAAAAAAAAAAAAAAAAAAAAAAAAAAAAAAATCGTTTTTTTATTTTTTTTTTTTATAAATAAATCGTTTAACCGAAAACCGTCCGGTTTTGACTGGCGGTTAAACGGAATTGGAGATATCCGTGATGTTACAGCACTACTTATTTCTACAGTCAACTGACCTTAGCCTTCTGCAACAAATTATACTTCACTTTTACCCTTTATTTCAAAGGTCGGTCTCCAATCAATATTTCATCATCCATCTCTGTGTCAATGGAACTACACAAGTACAGAGTACATGTAGGAACAGGAGGATGGTAATAATATACATGTACATGTAGTAAGGAAACTGTATAACCACATGTAGGTCTACTGATTCAAACCCGTGTGTATTGAATATCCATGACTTGCTAACTTCATTTATCATCTACTGCAATTCTGCAACAAAAAAAGTAAATCGCTTTGAAATACTAATACAGTACAGTCATTTATCTTCTTATTTTTTCTTCTTCTTCTTCTTCTCTTTCTTTAAGCACTTTCTAAGTATGGAGAAGAGGCTCTACAGAAATATATATTTTCACATTTGTTTGAAATTCTGATATCTCATACAATATCCATAGAGATCACATACTGTATGAAAAGGACAGTATCAGATGAAGCAAACAGAGAGAGAGGGGGGGGGGGGGGGAGGGAGGGAGATCAAAAGAAAACAAAAATGGAAAATTGCAGTGGCTGGCTACAAGGTACCTCTGACATTTGCACAATACAGCATGCGCTTTAATCAGGCATTTACCTGTAATATTACAATGACATTCCATCTGAAACTCAGAAGTCTAATTCAAAATACAGATCTTCAGCTCTAATAGAAGGCATTATAACATGAAGTAGTAAGTGACCTTGAAAAATTCACTTTTAGTATTGCTCTTCCAATGACTATAACAAAGGCCTAGATTCTTTCAATCTCAGGAAGACAAACATAGAAAGAAGGAAAAGAGAGACAGAGAGACAGAGAGACAGAGAAAGTGAAAGGGACATAGACAGAGACAGCGACAGAAACAGAGAAAGAGAAATAGAAAGACAAACAGACACACAGGTACATCTTGTAGATGAGCTGAGTGCAAAAGAGAGATGGGCACTCTACATACAATGTACACATGCTTAGTTATATTTAATATTTTCATTTGGTGTGGGTCAGGCAGTCAATCTGCATTAGTAACGTTACATGTAGCATCATATTTTTTAATGTGTCAAGAGGGAGGGGCCGAGGGGACCCTTTTGTCTACAGGTACAACAAAAGCAACAAAAGCAACAAGCTGAATCAGGAGTAGTTGGATCATATCAAATCATTGAATTATCAAAATCAAGTCTGCACCAAGAGACTACTGTACAAGGAACCATTTGATGGGGTGGGTGGGTCTATAACATACACATGTAACCCTGCTACCGCACTTCTGCTATGGGAAAGAAAGTGATTTATTATTTCATACAGGGCAATAGGAAAGGGTTTTATATTAAATGGAAATGAGAGGTACATGTAGGACTATGGATGCCTCTACTTGAGAGCTGCATGTACAGTGTACATGTATACATGTATACAACATGTATACATGTACAAGTAGTTTCAGTTCTCAGTAGCATTCCTGATGAACTGAGAAGTGGGGTCAAATTCCTGGCCCTATGACAAGTGTGGGAATTACCAATGCAGAGGATTTCCATTGCAGGGTATGCCATTAAAGACATACAATTGGCAGTTTATAAGACATGGAAAAAATACACGGAGGCTCGGGGCAAATAAGCCCCCGAAATGCCCAAAAGAACCCCTGAAAATAAAAAGAGAACCCTACAAAATTTGCATAGAGTTCAATGCAAAACAAATTAAAGAGTGTTATTTTCATGCAAGCAAGCTTGAAAAGTAGCCCCCAAAATGTTGTTATTATTTTTGTCCCTGTTCTAAGAGCATCTTATCCCACATTGTACATGTAGCTGACTTTCACCAGACTTGGTGGGACATCAAATTTATGTGTGTACATATCATGCACATATTTAGTAGCAAAATTTGAGGCCTAATTGGGAATAACTTTGAACTAGCAGCAAGTTTCTGCAAAATTGGAGAGCTTTAAGTCCTGGAACTAATTGAATGCTTTCCCCAGCTTGTGGTAAGCTTTCAGTACTTGTTTGGGTCCAGTGCTAAACCTTGTCATGGTTGGTGGATCGTTGCTTATAACTTTCGAGGTTTCGCAAACATTTAGTAAGACGGTACCCTGTGAACGTAGCTTACATGTATATTGCTTTGAAGCTGAACAGTGAAAAAAATACATGGGGGCTCAGGCGAATTTGCCCCCGAAATGCCCAAAAGAGCCCCCGAAAATCAGAAAAGAGCCCCCGTAAATTTGCCAAGAGTTCAATGCAAAACAAATTTTAGAGTATTATTTTTATGCAGGGAAGCTTGAAAAATAGCCTTCGAAAAAAAAGAGAACAAAAAAAATTCCCTGAAGCTGAAAGAATGAGCAACTCAATAACTCTAGAAGCAGTCATGTAGTTGGTAGCACCAAAATTAATCTGCCGTACATGAATCTGAAATGGTTGGCAAATAGTATGGTAAAACAACAATGAGGTCACGTCTTGTCCTCAATACATATTGTAAACATTGACCTACTGTACATATACATGTATTTGTACATCCATGATGTACCGGACCCTACCACATGATGAATGTAGGCTATTTGGAAAGGTATTGTGTCCATCTGTTCCATTTCTACGTAAATGAACCCACACACTTCCTCTTGGCATTTCACAGATGGCTGACCGTTCCTTCTAATGAAGGTCAACACACTTGACGACCTGATGTGATGGAAACAAAATGACCATCTGGTAATGGTATGCCTGAAGAAGTGATTCACACAAATGGATAATTCACACTACAGAGTCCATTTGGGGGCCCACATTGTGTACAAATACAATATGCACCTATTCACATTCGTGAGAGCAAATTGCATGTACTGTATTTTTGCAGTGCTTAAAGAGTCCCATATATTTTGTAAACTAGGACAAACTTAATATTAAAACTACTGTAGGCCACTGATGATCTCAAATGCAAACAACAACAAAGAAGTGCTAGAGCCAGAGGTTTATTTGCTGCTGGAGATTTTCCAGAGTTGGGATACCTTCAATAAATAAAAACACTGAAACGTACTGTATGTGTACCCAACATTCCTGATTAAATTTGAATATAAAAATCTAATATCAAGGATCCTTACTCACATCAAAACAAATGTGTTAGCACATTTCACAAGTTCTGTTTATTCTTGACAAGTACACTAAGCTTTAATATAATATTGCAAAACAATCAACAAACATTAGAAAATAATCCATACATCAATACATACATGTAGATATATAATGAGATCATTTTCAAGAAGCCAGTCAAACTAAATATTACGCTACAATTAAAGAAGTATTACCATGTACTCCAAGGGGAGCGTCCTAGTCAGTATATGATGCATGTTATCAAGTACAACTGAAGATTCACGTGTAGGATGATCAATTTAATTCCTGTTTCCACAAGACTTGGCCTCGTTCCTTACACACGGTGTTCTATGGGTGTTTCCTGGAGCCCTGTATGATGTATCTTGTTCCGATGGCACGGTAGATATCTATGCACTTGCAGGAAAGGTTACATGATGGAACCATTCAATGCATGCCTACATGTACATGTACATGTATTATACTTCCCTCACTGCTGATACAGTACAACCCTCAGCCTCACTCGCTAGCTAGGATTCTCTTGTAAACACAAGTGCAAATAACGGTCACACATGAACTAGCCCATATGCATTGCACACATACACGCATGCAGAGTTTGCGTTGAGCATAGTCTGTATATGCCATGTGTAATGTACATTGGAGCACTCGCGCCCCTTAGGAATGTGTGTATGGTGCATGATACAGGCTGCCACACACTGTATGCATTGTGGTGTGTGGGTCGTAGTGTCTGCGAATGCCCGGGTATAAAGCCGAGTAGGGTCGTGGGAAAATCCGAGTCTCTGCTCGGTGCTTTGGATGAAAACATAGAGGGGAGGACTGAGGGGGGCTGCTCAAGGAAAAAAAAATTAAAGAGTAAGGACAAATGTTGAATGCTAAATATAGGATTCTATTGGGCACATGTTATAAGTCCACCATGAGATTTAAAAAGAAACATTTTGCTGATTACATGGATTTTTGTTATTCATGTGATAGAAGGACCAGCACACTTCCTATGCTATGGCTACGCCATGAAAACAGATGTAATGTATAGGCCTAAATGCATAGCAGGTACATGTACTATTGTAGTGTACATGTAGGCCTAATTTGTATTCACACCAAAAGAAAAAATATTAAGTTTATTGTTTTTCCTCAACTCTAATTTTCCCATCAAAAATACTGTACGGTACTCTAGTAATAGTTAAGATTGTTCCTGATGGTGGTGGTGGTGACTAAATGATCACACCACATTTGCATGCAAGACTTTATAATGTACAAGATCTTGAAAATCACACAGAAAATGCAGCATCTTCCTTTTTACTCTGAACATGAAAGTTGAAACTGGGAATTTTCTACCAGTCACAGAAATTATTAGTTGGATTATATAAAAAGGAGAATATAATAAAATATCAGCTTATATGCTTCTGATCGATGAACAGGGCCGCTAGATACACTACATCCCACCCCCCCCCCCCCCCCCCTTGGAAAAAATCATTCCAATACTAAATTGACATATATCTGTACATATCCTAGGTCCTACACACAAATAAATAAAGATCTAGGGCATGTTTACAAAGGCCTATATCGCAAATGTTATGGTCAACAAAGATGCAACAAAAAAGAAAATTATATGCACCTGTACATGTACACACCCACCAACCCAACCATACAAATTTTATTTTTAAAAGAAAAAAGAAGAAAAAAGAATGCCACACACATGGGCTGTGGGAATAGAAAGTTGTACAGATCATTAGACCAGAAGCTCATCATTCATGTGCAATGTTACATGTAGAGTCCGTACTATTTGGACATGTGGGAACTGTATGGGGATGTGTCATCCTTCCAATAGCTATTGTGTTATGCACACTCACTAACACACACACAGTATACTAGCATGGAGAGTGCAGTGTATTGTGTAAAATGTGCAGCGCTGAAACATTCATGCACGACATGTACATTGTCAATTGTGCTAGGTACACACAAAATGTATCTACATTGTATCTATACACAACAATACTATCTGTGTGTTGAGGGAGCACATGATTTTCAGAAGTCCTGTCAAAATACAGTCAGCAACATGCACAGCTCTTCACAATAGATGACTTTGATAAACATGAACATCAGAAAATGTTCTCAGAATCTGTTGTACTGTGCATGTCTGCCTATCTGCCTACAATGCACAACGAACGATAGGCCCCACAAATTACATGCCATGTATTTAATTCACACGAACATGCAAAATGTTAGATTATTTTGGAAAAACTAATGCTTCCAAGTTCCTTTGTTACAAGGCCAAGACCTTGTAAAATTAAATTGTAAGATCTTGTCTGGGTTAATAGGCCATTTTTGTACATGTATTAAAAAGTACATGTACATGTACATTATATGCCTTTGTGAAGCACCGATACAAATTATTTATTCACCTGTCAGGAATATTGTTACTGATACTACATTACTAGTCAAAATTTAAATTGAAAACATTAGTTGTTGTTACTGTAGGACAAACATGGCTTACCTTACCTTACAACACATACAGTGTATATGCAATTGTACACTTGACTTCGCTAAACTCTCATTGTATAAGCATAATCAGAAAAATAATTTGCTCTCTAAGGCCATGTAAAATTGATTACATGTTGATCGTCCGGATTTTTTGAAAAAGAGGAGGAGGGTGTACCATGTTATTTGATATTTGATATTTCAAAATGGCCGCTCAAAATGGCCGCTCGGTACATTTTCCCTGACAGTCGAGGCCATTTTTTTTCAAGATGGCCGCCGACAATTTTTTTTTTTTTAAATCAGAAATAGAGCCATTTTAGCAGTGTTTTTCATGTTTTTTTTCTTTCAAAAAAAAAAAAAATCAAAAAAAAATTCAAAAAAAAATTTCAAAAAAAAAATTAAAAAAATAACAAATAACAAAAAATAGGAGGCGGCCCCCAAAAAGGAAGCGGGCGGGGACGATCAACATGAAATCAATTTTACATGGCCTAAAGCTTACATACAAAGTAAATTGTAAGAGCTACATGTACATACATGTATACTTGTATAGAGAAATTGTAAACAAGTCTAAAGTTAAGATTTTGTTAATACTGCTTATCATACACATCAAAATGTCCTTTTTTGTTAAATACTACACAACTTCCTGCAAAATCCCCTTAACTGAAACTGACTATTCATGATATGATTTCATATTCCACGTAATGAATAATTTCCCTTCCTCAAGTGCTAAAGCAAACTTTTTCCCATTAAAAAAAAAAGTAACTGCAAGCTTAAATTTGGAAAAACAACAACATGAACAAGTCTGTCCAGGGCACGTCTTATTTTTTTGTACCACAGCGAGCCCAGATTCCAGTATGAACTCATTTTTATACATAACAAGCTATGAAAGCTTGCAAATAGGTCACAAACAATTGGACTTTGATTATTTATTGCTGTTTCTCACTATTTATAAAGGCAAAAAAACTGAATAAATACTGAGAATCGAACCCTCAAGTCCACTCCAAAGTTCTATTGGCACTATGCTGTCCTTACTGATTGAGCTAACAATGGGTTAATGAAAGGTTGATTCGTATAATTACTATTACCCTATTAACAACCCTACTGGATTCCATGTGTGCATGCGCTGGTTTCATTCGGGAGTGCGCACGTTTCTTTCTAAAGCTCAATCTGGGCTTGTTATGGTACAACAAAAAAAGACGCGTCAAGGGCATCCTCAAAAGTGTAATTATATTTTCCACAGAACCACTGATATCAAGTTGGCTTGGAGGAGGTACATGTACAGTGCATGTAGAGGCTTTGTATGTAAAGCCTCGGTCACACATGCCTTTACGAACTGCTACGAACGCTGTACGAACGATTTTCAGACAATGGAAATTCGGGAAGACAATGGAAAAACACAGAGATTCGTACGAAATTATCGTTCGTACGAACCTTTGTGACCGTAGCATCACATGTGTAAGCAGTCTTCATGCGAAGACTCTATGTACAGTATGTTTCCTTGTAAAATGCATGACCTGTGGATTTTGTGTTTACCAAGGGGGATTTCCTTTAGACTAGCTTGACCATTGTACCCATTATCTAGGAGATTTACTGACACAAGAATGTACAATGTACACTCAACAAAAGAGTGTAGAATGTACATGTATAGTGTACACACAAGAAATGTATGTAGGCCTACTGGTAAGGATACAATGGCCTTGTCCTTGTCCTGAGTGTGCATGATCATATGACAGCAAAATACTTTCTTTTTACCTTTCACTTACACTTACAGTAGTTCATAGAACAAATACAAGATATATCACCCTTATTTGTAAACCTTGAAGGTTGCACAGTAGAGAGTGTCTGTTCTGACAAGGATAACTTTGTGACATTTCACTATTTCATACATGTTCATTGCAGATCATAATTTTGTGTGAATTTCATACAGCAAATTAAAATGACTTTGGGAACAAAATGAATTTGTTAAAACGTTATCTTCATACAATTTTCTTATTTTTTTTTTTTTTTTATGATATTTCTTCTCGTGTAAATAAAGCCTTTAATCAGTTTCCACTCAACATGTTTCCTGTTTATTCATATTTTTCTCTCATAACAGGAAAAGAAATAGTGAAACAACATACATGTACGGTATACATGTATAATCTAATTATAGTGTAAATCATGAGAATTATGAGATGAATAACGTCCTGCACATTGTACTGAACGAGTCTAACTTGATGCTGGGCTTTTCACATAATGAGCTTGGTTAAATCAAAACACCTCACATTTGGCCTTAAAGTGACTTGGTAACATTGTTGAAGGTTGACAAAAAAACTGTAACTTTTGTATGAAATGTGACTTATTATATTCCTTCTACTGTACTAACACTGTAACATGCTAAAAAATTCGGGAAAATTCTCAAACCACAAAAATATCTATGGTTTTCTTTGAAGGCATCAGTGTGCGACAGCCTGTAACACTAAATTCTCTCAAAAATATATTTGAATTTTCCCAAATCCCAACCAATTTTCCATGAACAAGGTCCCTTTAAATTGTAATGAAATATTGCTGTCATGTTCAATGCCATTTTACTTTTCTATTTTAGGCAGCAATATATTCTTTATGTTATTACACAACACAAATGTTTAGTGTGTGGCTTGTTTCTCTTTGGTAAGTATCCATGACAACCTGTGTTTCTGTCTTGACTAGATGACGTCATAGAAGAATTCATAAAAGATGAACTCTTCTCCTCCATCTTGTTTCCCCCTGGTAAGCAATATACAAAATGTATGACTACAATGTACATGTACAGTATGATGAAACATGTCTAAATGTAAGGCCAAATAACAAAAATAATGTGTTTCTCATCCCGAATTTTAAAAAAAAGGAGGCGGGGTATTGCTGTTTACTATTTTTTTCCAAGATGGCTGCCATGCTAAATTATAGCTGGCCAAGCCGATTTGTTCACAAATATTGTGCTATGTGAGTATATTGATGCAATGTATGGTAAAACAAATGATTTGTATCACTTTAGAAGCTATTTAAATAAAAATGTATATCACAGGCTTATTTTTTTTTTCTGAATAGTAAATAGTTTTTAAAAAAGGAGGAGGCAGCTGCCAAAATGGAGGCAGCTGCCAAAATGGAGGCGGCGGCCAAAAAGGAGGCGGCTAAAAAGGAGGCGGCGGCTAAAAAGGAGGCGGCGGCCAAAAAGGAGGCGGGCGGGGACGAGAAACACTTCACTTTTGTTATTTGGCCAAACTGAAACACACTTATTTTACCCACAAGCAACTCTTGGCATTGAGCAACCAATACTTTCTTCATGTATACCAAAGGTAAATGAATTCTAAATGTAGTTTTTCGTCAAGATTTTTCAAAAATGAGGAGGGGGTTCCATCATGTTACTTGATATTTTTTTCCTATGTGTACCGGTACGCAA
Source organism: Strongylocentrotus droebachiensis (assembly GCA_035222895.1). Classification (NCBI taxonomy): domain Eukaryota; kingdom Metazoa; phylum Echinodermata; class Echinoidea; order Camarodonta; family Strongylocentrotidae; genus Strongylocentrotus; species Strongylocentrotus droebachiensis. Next base: position 39,261 of record JAVYIG010014325.1, read on the forward strand.
ATCGTAATGGGGCAATTAAACATCACTTTTTGTTTTAATAAAATAAAATAATATAATAATATTACTGCACTGCAATGGTTGAAAACAAGAAAAAAATCATCATTATTTATTGTCCAGATTTTCTCAAATCATTATAATGTTCAAACAGAAAAAATGCTGAAAATAGGAGGGGACAACAAGAATCTAGAGATGTATTTTACATGGGTCTTACAAGCCAAGGGAAGCTAAAATATTTCCTCTCATGATGATTATGTGCAAAACTCCTTCCTCTGCTCATCAAAAAAAAGTTTCAAAAAGTGTCACATTGCTTCCAAATGCCAGTTTTCACTGTGTTTTGATATGGTGATGATGATGACGTCACTATATTTGGGTGTAATTGTGTATCATCAACATTACTGAAAGCAAAGTTCACCAGTTTGCCATTGTTGAATGTCAAGTCAAGCAAATGTACCACCTGGCTTTGGATTCACTCAAATAAAAGAGGTTTATTGTGTCATACATGTATGTTGAAATCAGTGGGGTTTTTTTTTAACCCTTTCGGGACAGGATTTATTATATGCTGTTCTTCAAATTGGCAATACAAATAGTTTTCATTTACTTGTTCTAATAAACTGTAATGTCTCTAAAACAATATCCATGTGTACTTTGCCAGAAGTTGAAAAGTTGTACATTTTGATGGAAAATGGGGATTTTCAACCTCTCAATATGTGGCCAATTTGAGGATTTTAAAGCTCAATTTTCTTTTACAATTCCTGGCATCAAATACAATATGGTCTTGCAAGAAAAACAGATGCAGTGTTTTCAGGCTCTGAATCAAAAATTATTGAGCCAAAGTGCCAAACATTAAAATGTGGAATGGTTGTCCTGAAAATTATTTGCAAAAGAAGTTTCGAGAAAAGGAGGTACAGTATGTGATAACCAGTTTAATACAAATTATTCATATTTTTCACCAAGGAGCCTCGAGCAAAGACTCTTCTAAAAAGGCTGAAAAGTGAAGTACAGGTACAATGTACATGTAGAAATCAAGTCTTTCAGAAAAAATATGATTTACACTATCTAGCATTCATACAATGTACATCAATGCAGTGGAGTGAAGAGGCACAGAACATAAAAACTATAGGAGCCCATTTCTCTGTAGCCAAGAATTGCAAGTAGATCAACATGCCCCCCTCTCCATTTCCCCTCTTTCTGTCTACCCCATGTATCTCTAGGTCATTTTGACCAACTCTCAGTTTCCTTTCATTCAAAACAATTTGAATTTTGGCTCTACAAGCGTATCATCTTTCACATGAACTGCCCAGACAAGATATTATTTCCTGTTTGGCAGGGTCTAGGATCTCTTGATCCATCGGTTTCCTTTTTTGAGCTCATTATGCAACAATATTATATTGAGTGAAAGCACGCAGGATCAATGACTGCCAAGAGGTAAAGTGTTATTTGTCACAATATGAGTTCATTCAGTGATTTAATGTTAAATTCCTCCATCGACCCATTTTCTTCTCAAACACATTTCTCTGGATCTCTGGGCCTTGTTTCACACAAACTTGGTATCACTTATCAGTAACAAGTTACAATAACTAAATCAGCTACTGAAATTGTGGCATTTGATTGGCTAAGAGAAAAAATTCAGAGAAATTTAGCATTTGTTATTGATACAAAGTTTTGTGAAACAGGGCCCTGCATACATACAATGAAACTGCACTATGGAAGTGTTTGTGTTAAAGGCATCATCATAACACACAAGGTGCAACTACAAACCTATTTCCCTTTCTGTCTAGAGAGGGTAAGTTAAAGGAAACAGGGGTCATAATAAGCTTGAACTGACAAAAACTCAAGGACTACACATTTTCAAAACTCAAAGTGACTCAAAAGTACTTTAGTACTTAATGTTAAAAGGCCAACTCACAGTCAAAATAAGAAAGAAAATGAATTTATCCAAATATATCAAAACAATTCTGTAAGCTTATTTGTCATATACACTGTGCAAAGATACATCACAAGTGTCACCATCCACTGTGTAAAGATGTAACGTGTTACTAAAAATAAAGAAATACCAATAAATTTACATGAAGAACGTGGGTTTGTAGCTTTGGTTTCAACATGAAGAAGAACTTGCAATAAATGATGTTTATTTTTCATTGTTCTTACCTGTGGAATGTTATCTAAGTCCAAATCTGTCAATGAACTGGAACTGGTATGGTAGTTAGTACCTACAAATAAGAGAGAAAAAAATGAGAAGAAATGAACACCATGAACATGTACATGAATAGTCGAAGGCAAATCTTACAAAAACAATGTACATGTACATTAAGGCTGTGCACAACAGTGTAATGAGGTACCCGAGTACACTCCCAGGCTTACAAGCGAATACTCGAATATTCGGACGCCATGTTTTTTTTGTTTGTTTTTTTATTATTTTTTATTTATTTATTTATTTATTTATTTATTTTTTGCCACCACCATACCACTGGATCAGTTTCCCAGGTCCATCGCCGAAAACGCATGCAATTTAACTTCGAGTTGCAGTTGAAGGCGCCGATTTAATACTAATAATAACAGTAAACAATGCTGTTTTAAAAACCAAAGATGGCAGAATAATCCATTTTCCTCAGAGTCCAAACAGAAATCCGGACATTTGGTCCCAGTTTCTGAGTGGTGAGTTAGACGGTGCTTGAGTTGGGAAAAAAAATTACCGACGGTACCATGCCAGCGGCCACCGCTCTCCCTTTTTTTTTTTTTTGCGGCCGAATATTTGAGTACCGGTACGAGAAATTGTACTCGAGTAGTGTACTAATGTACATGTACATGTATACATACATGTACTGAATAGGTAGTTCTACGTCCCCCAAGTACACTGGGATACTGACGGTGTCATGACAGAAAAAAGGAAAAATAGAAAG
>JAVYIG010014326.1:0-42147 GCA_035222895.1 Strongylocentrotus droebachiensis
TTACCACCCCCCCCCCCCAAAAAAAAAAAAAAAAAAAAAAAAATTACTAACATGTATTTTTTCATTTCCTAGAAATAAGCTAAATAAAGCTTATTTTTGTTGTACATTTCCACTTTCATAAGTAAAGGCTTGCATTGTAAACGTATTCATCAAGTCTCTTTCGATCACTAGAACATTATGCAAATGATTCTAGTACATGTACATGTATGGAGTTAATTCAATTCACAACTCCCAAGTCACATCTGGAGTCATCATTAAAAGAAACATACATCCTACTCTATATGTACATTTCACACCTTCCCGCCTCTCTGTCAGAAATTCAATGAATGTTATTAATGTTTTACCAGGCATGTGTCATTTCAGGGGACTTTGCACATGCATCTCAGTCTAGAATAGATTTGTATACATCATACTCCGGAGCTATACAATGGCCCGACGTGAGAAATGGTGAGTCCATCTCCTTCCTTCACGCATGCTTTCACAGCTCCCAAGGTGAATTTCATAGTTCTGTGTCATAATGTGAATCTAATTGTGTTAGGGTTCCATTATTAGAAGCGGGAGCGAGTCCTATTTTCAACAATCGGCCATGACAGCAGGAGTAGTGCTCAGAAAGTACATACACCTGGATAACATTGAAGAGGGCTTTATTTGCTTTCGATTTCCGTTTTCTTTTATCTTTGCTCGTTGTTCTTTCTTTCTTTCACCTTTCCTTGCTTTCTTTTCTTTTCTCTTCTTTCCTATTCTTATTTCTTCCCTTCTTTCTTTTCTTTTCTTTTCTTTTCTTTTCTTTTCTTTTCTTTTCTTTTCTTTTCTTTTCTTTTCTTTTCTTTTCTTTTCTTTTCTTTTCTTTTCTTTTCTTTTCTTTTCTTTCTTTCTTTCTTTCTTTCTTTCTCTCTCTCTGAAGAAGTCTTCCTTCATATGCCAAATCTTTAGTTATGGTCATGATTCTCCAAACCACTTCCTCTTGAAGCTACAAGATTTTACAAGCCAACTTATTTTTAGGAACTATTGGGGTATTGACTAATGATTCCAAATATCTCTTTATTTGTCATGTATAATCACAAGCAGGGTAACACATCAAAAACAACTCCCAACTAATCTTTGCAAGTATACATGTAGATCACATACTTGCATATGAAGGTCATGTATACGCTCAGGGCCATAGCGATTAAATGACTTTACCATGCATGCCTGGTTATTCTTTCGTGGTCTCGAGAGATGATGCAGATGAAATACATGATGGAGTGGAATCAGGGTGGAACATGTCAGAGTCCCTACCCCTCATATTTATATATTATGGTGAGAGGGGCCCGAGCTAGGGTCATTATATATCAATGGTGAGGGGGCCAAGCTAGGGTCATTGCACTTTGATGAACAGCCCGAAGGCGAAGCTTCACGTTATGTTGTAGTACATACATGTATGCCTTCTAAAAGGAATCTCACAAAGGCTGCATACAGTAGCTAATTTTCGAACAATACCATGCACTGAATGCCCGACATAGCAACGATTCTGGCGTTCATGTGATGATAGTCCGGCCCATGACAAATGGTTATTGCTTTGTCCATTGAGCATTAACTCGCTAGAGGGGTACATGTATACTGTAGTTATTGCCTTCAGCACTTCAGGCTCTCATCAGTCAAAATTCATATATTGTTTAAACAGGGTACATTCTAAAACACAAAAACGTAAATCTGTGAGCAATTCTATGAGAAACTGGTAGAAAATGAAGTCTATTACAGTGTGTATTATAATACCCGAGCCTTATCCAACCCTCTTTCACCTACGCTACCCTTATCTACCACCTACAAAAATATGAGGGTGGGTGGGTGGGTGGGGGAAGATATTCTAAAAAAATTCCTCATGAATGCCCTAAGGGATGGCAGACCCATATACCCCCCCCCCCCCCCCCCCCTGGGCCAGATTACAATACAGTGATTTATTGAGCGGACTGAATGTGGTTTATTTTCATATTCATAACTACCAACTGATGTTGCATTCCACCCTCCATCCATCCCTCATTCAGACAAGCAAAAACTATCGTATTGCAATATCATTACTAAGTGGAGGATGGGAAAAGAAATCAATATTTTATTCCCTGTCTGAATGTTTTATCTCTGAAACTTGATTTATTGAGCAGAGTGAATGGGTGGGGTTTATTTTCACATTCAGAACTACCACCCAATGTTGCATTCTGATCCACTTTCAGATGAGCAAAATGTATGCTACAGTCATACAAAAACAGAACATCTAAATCTAACCATGAAATAAGGAATAAATTTGTTCTACATGACGTTTCTTTATTCGATGTTATTCTGTAGTCTGTAGACTCCATGGGATGATCCTTCACAGGTTTCTTTATACATACAGTTTTGTTTATATTTTCTATAGTCTGAACGTGATAGTTCTTAGTAGTGATTCATTGCACAGATTGTATGTGGTTTATTTTGACATTCAGACTTGATGTCAAGCAGTCTCCTGGGTATTTTGGTTGGGAAGGTGTGGCTTGATGAGGTCAAAGAGAGGTAAAGTAGGGTCAAGTTCAGGTTGCTTGGAGGTCAAAGTACATGTTTTGGAAAAGGCCAGAAGAGAAAACAAATTTGTCTGCGCTGAGTATTCAAGAAACAGGGTATATTATGATGAATGATGATGATTGGTGTCTTTTAGTGATGGTTAATATCTTTACATTACTTGAGTGGCTCCATATTTCTATGCACATTTTATAGACCTTTACAGTACATACAAAGTTTATGTTGTTTGCCAACACATTTATCTAGGCAACATTGTAAAGCAAACTCATTGGTCCATCTTTACTTTGGCTACAAAAGTATGATGATACTGAGTATGATCTGTGCCCCCTCCCCCATGACATCGGTGCCCCCGCAATGCCTGCACCCACACTAGATCATTACCTAGGCCTACATGATTGTAATCACCCATATTTAAATGCATTTGCCCACAATTCATACAGTTAAGATGAGGTCTATCAAAGCCTCTAAATGCCATTTACAGACCAGATTGTAAATCAATAACATAACCTTTAAAAGCTGCCATAATCATCAAAATAGGATGAATTATTTTGATGACCCATTCAAAACATCTGGCTTAATCCTCCTACAGTCCTTAACAGTCCCATCTACTTAAAATAATGTCAAGGTTCTGAATGGGATGACAGCTATATCAGCGCATATGGGAAGTGATTAATTTTAGACACCCACCCAAACCTCAAAAACACAAATGTGAAAGCCATAAAAATCAAGAACAGTTTCCTTGTTTTGAAGTGTAAAGGGAAAGAGAAATGACCCCTAAGTGGCGGTTTTCCGCTTTCGATCGTCTTTTGTTTTTCTTGGCTGTCAAAATGAAAGTGCTGTATTAACTAAATTGGTAGGCCAACAGATACAGTATGTGCAGATATTTGCAGATATGAGGCTGTTATGAGCACATGATGTGAATGCTTAGGAATCCCCAGTGGAATTAGGCGATTGTGAAATAATAAGTTTGTATCCGGGAGCTCATTGTGAAATTTCTTATTAACAAATTTCAATACAAGCAAGATTTCACCATATTAATTAGTATGTACAGTATTTCATTGCTTTAATCAAAGATTCTTATTAATTGATATCAGAGCTCTCTTTTTAAACAAGGTAAAAAAGAGAATTGTTATGTTTGTTTGTTTGTTTTCTCCCTTAACTACTTCAAGCTTTATCTTACAAACACTCAAGAAAGATTACCGACAGTCCTTTTCAGGACTCCTCAATCCTCCCTCTCTCTCACATGGTGCACCCGCAAGCCTATTGTATAAGCTTTATCTTGTCTGTTCTTTCCCTTTCTGTCTTTTTCAATTTCTTTCTTAATTTTGTTTGTGATATATTTTTCCTACATGTATTTTGTTTATTACTTATATTTGTATTTGATTGAACCAATTTTCACTGTATTGTACTTTAATGTAATTCTTTTCAATCTTGTGTAAATCGTTTCAGCCCTTGGCTCCTATTTGTTTATGAACACCTGTACATGCATGTTTTTTAATCAATAAACCATTTCTAATCAAATCAAATCAAATGATACATATGCACAAGAAAAAAACAGCAGGCCTATAGGCCATACAATGAAGATACATGTACATGTACAATCTGAATTGCAATGTACCTCTTTCATTTTGACCTCGTACAACCCCAACTAGAGCTGAACGAATGTCATTGAATATTCAAGCTTTGCTCTGAGCGAGCTATGTGCAGCCAACTCCACTAGCTAGGTCACTATGAAACATGATATTTCTCTTGGGAAACTGGGCCAAATTTCTCCCTCTCTCAAGAAAAACAAGGGAAACGCTCTCGGCGGTCTCGCCTGCATAACGCAATTCAATAAACCAGAACGTCAATGACGTAGCTCTCATCCGCATCTCGCAACAACAAATATCGTAAATTTTATGTGGTACACTTTTGAACTGGTCAAAAAATAAAAATTTGATGCCCTGGAAGGGACATAATTTCATTTCATTTGCATAAAGTACCATAAATAATCATGGAGCAAAATCTCACAATTCTGTGTAGAAGTTTAGTGTTCCAAATTTAGCTCTACCAGATAAGGCAAACCAAATCAAAATCGGTCAAGAAATGAGGGAAAAGAAGCAATTTTTGTTATTTTTGGAATAAATTTGCATAAATTACCATAATTAATTAATGGAGAACAATTTCAAAATTCTGTGTAGAGGTTTAGTGTACCAAACTTAGCTCTACGATATAAAGCAAACCAAATCAAAATCGGTCGAGAAATGAAGGAGAAGAAGCCTTTTTTGTGATTTCGAATAAATTTGCATAAATTAGCATAGATAATGAATTTCACGATTCTGTGTAGAAATTTTAAATCCCCCTCCTAGCCCTACCATATGAAACAATCAGAATCAAAATCGGTTGAAAAATAACGAAGAAGAAGCATTTTGAAAATCTTGATGTTGATGCCACAAAGTCTAAGTTTGTTGACCTTAAATGACCTTTGACCTTAACTTAGTGACCTGAAATTCTACTCACATGATTGGGGAGACTTGATAACCCTATAGTCCAAGTTTCATTGACTAAGAACTTATACTTTCAAAATTATATCAAAAATTCAAAAACTTAACCTTAGGTTAAGTTTTCGATGATGATGCTACAACATAGTCCAAGTCTGTTGACCTGAAATGACCTTTGACCTTGACTTTGTGATCTGAAATTCTACTCACATGATTGGGGATACTTGATTACCCTATAGTCCAAGTTTCATTGACTAAGAACTTATACTTTAAAAATTATATCAAAAATTCAAAAACTTAACCTTAGGTTAAGTTTTTGATGTTGACGCCGTCGCCGTCGCCGCCGCCGCCGTCCCCGCCGCCGCCGTCGCCGCCGCCGTCACCGGAAAAGCGGCGCCTATGTCTCGCTTTTTGCTACGCAGGCGAGACAAAAATGGAATGCAACTTGCATACGAAACAGGCATTGATCTAATCACAAATTCTAATTCATTGGCGAGAGTCGCGAGACAATCTAGAAGAAATTATCGCTAAAGGCTAAGGCACGCTACTGATGATATTTGCTAGCTGACCTTTTTTGACACAAGCCCTTCATAATGTACATGTACATGTTGCTTTGTTGCTTTGGTTTGTTTATGGCAATGATTCAGAGCCTTTACAAAAACAGAAAGAAATGTTTTGCATATATTATTTCAATTTGTTTCAACATATTGCATCTGATGCCCTAGGGATTTTAACATTGTGAATAAGCTCAAAAATCCTTCAATTGGCTACATGTCTAAATTTAATATTTCTGGTTTCCAGGATAAATAGTTTTTGAACAACATTAGGACAGTTCCTTTCCATTTTTTCTCAGATGCCCGATTTATACCGAGAATAATATTACCCAATAAAGATTTTTAAAAAGATATGGTCATTTGAAGTCTGAGACAATGTGCTACATTAGACGATTTTAGCTCTACGTGTACATTATAATTTCCATGCTGAATACTAATGAAGGATTATATTATTTTAGATTGATTTTAAGGTGACTCAGATGGTTTTGTTTTGAGAGCTCGATCCTTTCAGTCCCATGTATTGATTTCTTATGATGTAATCCCAGCATCGCTCGTTTATTTCAGTCGATGCAATCAGACGACGGCTTTGGCTGCCCTCAAAGGGTTAATGGGCACCTACTTGTCCATGTAAGAAGCATGGTTAACATTCTATGTGCTTTGTCCAGCAAATACTACGGTCCAAGTCAATTCACCACCTATTTTGTTGTATGATTTATGAACATCTCCTCCTAATTGATAGGAGATTATAGTTATTAGTGAATATTCACACCTTCAAGAAACATTCTCATAAGGCACAAGAACATTCTTATTTTTTCATACCAGGTTTGCTTTAGGCTCGAAATCAGTATTTGCCTGGGTGCCACTCAGCCACTGGCCACTGAAAATCCAACGGGGCGACCTAAGTTCTGCCTTTGTTGCCCTGGCGGCAACTAGAAAATAAATGTGACCGCCATTATCGTTCTATGGGGATTTTCTTTGGTACACACTGAAAATGACAAATATTATCACATTTGGAAAGCTAAGCAATCGCCCCAGTTGCCCGACTGGCAACCATACTTAAAGGTTAAGAAAGAGCCTGGCTTATGGTTCTCTTCCTCGCTTAATTTTCATATTTCCTCTTATCCTGTTATTCTCCTTTTCTTTCTAATGACATAACTTTTTATTAATTTCATCTCCTCTTCTTTCATTCCCTATTCCTGTTTACCAAAGAGTCTGATAATATTTTCAAGCAGGGTATCAGACAGTGTCACAGTAAATCAGCATCAATATTTTTTGTTTACAAGGGCTTTTTTTTTTTTATTTGTGGTACATGCTTAATGAAAAGTGAGACTTCCTTGCTGAAGTCATGGTGTTTTTTTAAAAACCAGACCTAATTTTTTGGAGCTCTTTAGGTGTTTTATTCAGATCTGAAACATTGACCACTGACACTAACAAAATGTTCTCATCTCAAAGTTTGCAATTCACAACAGCAATCAGAATCACTCTCTGTCACAAATTTTCCCCTAAGATTGTATATTCCTAAATGACTTAAAGTTGCTCAAGAATGGTATTCAGAGGGCAGCACACGGACGTACACACAGGAGCGTTATACCCATTGACTCAGTGTTATGTAGTGATCGACAAGTTACGACTATATACCCACGCATGAACATCTTTAAATTCAGGAGCAAGATGCAAAACAGTCCTACCAATGATCTTGTCATCCTGAATAAATATTGTCCTAAAGAACCTCCTTGGGGCATGGAGCCATGAATTAAGCCTATGGGGTTCATAGAATTCAGCACTCAACAGGTTAAATCAAAATACAAATTATAACATCACTAATACCCTCCCACACAGAGACAAATGACTTGTAATCCAAGGAAATTGGATCACAGAGTCTGCGACATCAAAAGCCTGACTTGTAACAGAATTCAAGGAGCTAATCAGATTAGCAGCCCCATACACTGGCTTCCATGTAATCCTTCCCTCACAATAGGGGGCTAACTCAATAGGCAGTCAATGGGGCCTTTAATGAGTTGAGATGGTTTCATGCTGGGCATTCGCCTGTGCAAGAGACACTTGAGGTTTTGAATGATGCAAGTTGTAGGACGCCTTTGCTATTTATTTCCTTGAGTGCTACCTGCAGGTCCCTTTGATTACGATGTAGCTACATGTAGGATACATGTCGCCATGTAGAGGTTTTGTGGTTGAGTGGATATGTCGATCACAAGGTCCGCGGTTCGAGTCCCGCCATGGCACTAATGTCCTTTGGCAAGACATTGATCTACATTTGCCACATCTGGCAGGAATTAATTCCCTGAAATGCTAGAGCGCCGTAATGGCAGCCTTGCTAAAGCCAGGGTAACGAGGTGACGGACATGTACGCTATATAAGAAGCCACCATTATTATTATTATTATGTGGTCGGGGTAATGGTCTTTGCATTGAACAATGACTCACAGGTTCAAGACTCGGTTCCTGTTCCAGCGCCCTTATACGAGGGTGGTCTCACAAGTCACAAGACATGATTTCTAATGCGTATGCGCTATCGTTACTCTTGCCTTTACTGGTGGGGTGTGTGTAAAATGCCATGAAAGACAAAGCAACAACATCAACAACACTACTGTACCTGACAGTAGTGTAAAATAACAAGGGGCATCAGAAATGCTGTTGTAAGCTGCAAAGCCCATTGCCCTTGAAATTGACAGCCTGTGACAGCTTGAGAAACCTTGAGGCGATGATCTTTATACCCTTTGACCTTAGCTCGATCATTATAGGTACATGTATGGGTTACATCGAGCTCCAGGGGGCACCCCAACCTCCTCCCCATCCCATCAAATGATTTTAAAATAGGGACAAGAGGAGAGTGAAGGAAAGAATGTGCAAGGGGAAGGCAATGTGAAAAGAAGATACAACTCGTTCGTAAACCCTCCCCTAAACTCTAGAGCCTTGTTCCCTCGTAAATCATCCATTTCATATTTCTGGTGCCCCCCATGAGGGCCATATATGACCCTAATGTTGCCTCCCCCCCCCCCCCCCCTCATGGATGGACACAGGCTACGCCATCGCCTATCATCATACACCAACACCAGACATGCACAGTCACTATCTCATCCATATTTACCTTTGGTACATTTCTGAATTTAGACGGGGTCGTCATTTTGTCGTTCTTTCCGCTCCCGGCAAGTTACGTAGTAATAATAATCCACAAGAATCTCAAATGCTTTATGGCGAAAATTCCTTGTATATCTCCTAACGACGACGTTTACATGTACACGGCCGAGAACAATTCACAAAGTTATGAGGTTGTAGTTTGAGAAAGAGGAAATTCACAACTTTAGTTGTAGATTCCACATTTAGTGAGGGGGAGGGAAGTACGCAATTGACGGTGAGACAACGGTGGGTACGTTAATTGATGAAATCAACATCCAAGATGGCTGCTTTCTATGACTCTATGAGGCTTCACTCGTCAAAGGACAGATGCCGTTTCCAAACATTCATCAGTTATTGCAGGTCCGTGGTGGGGGTTGAGGTAGGGTAATTGCACAGGAATTAGCGCTCAGCCAAAATTTACATGTAGATACAAAACAGAGTTAATCGCATGGCGTCGGTGAGAGGAGAAGCAGACAGCAAATTTCCAGGCCGAGATGTTGCAAGGTATCGACAGAGCTTTAGAGGATAGATGGAGAATATCCTCTAGGAGAGCTGGATATGGGATCAACCACTTGTTTGGGTGACTGTTGATGTCGGCAAGACGTGGAGGTGTTCAATAACACAGAGTATGAAGACAAACACATGTGGATTCTGAAGTCTATTCAGATGAACATGCTCCACAGGCCAACCTGCTGAATGCCTTGTAACACAAGATGAGAAATCCTCCAATTTGAAGCTCAAGCTTTGATGATAGCCTTCATAGATTATCCAAAGCTCAATTAATCCCCAGCATCACCAGCTCAGGCAAACCATATATACTTCCACAGTGGATATATATCTCCCGCGACCACAGGAATATAAGAAACATATACAGAAGTCATATACCTCTCCACCGCTGACTATACTACCAATGCTACTGTGTGTAAACCAATGCAAGGCAGATTGGCGGCATTAGAGCTCGTGTGTGGGGGTGGGGTAGCGTGCATAGACACTACTGCATACACACAGGTACACACACACAGAGGGTACTGTATGGTAGCACGCTATTGTGAATATATACCTCAGTAAGTGTGCATATATGTTTCCACTGCACGGAGCAGAGTATACTCATTATGCTGGATGGCGCGCTCTGCTCCCTGCCACACACCCATTTTTTCCCTCTCAGTGATGAAGGGGGTTAGGAGCAAAGGTCCGAGGAACTAGCATTATCCATTGATATGTAAATGAGATGAACTCCCATCTCCAACTCTAATCAATATTCTAGCTTTATGAATAATGCATTAGATTCATGCATAATGCATTTATGTATATTTATTTTGCAATGCTATGTATCATGTTAACAAAAATTATATTACTATTACAAGAATATTGTCTCTCTACAATCTGATAATCATCCCATAAAGATCCCACAAAGATTATCAACAAGTGCCTGTAACAACATCTTCTGAATTCTGTGATATTATTCATCATACAAATAAGCAATACAATTTCACATGAAATTTACATTTTTTCTAATGAAAATTGATGCGTTTCTTCTACCCTTCTCAGATTATCAAGAAATTCATAATACAACCTAGACTCTACATGTACATGTACAAATCAAACAACTAACCATTTCTAATTTTCTATTACACTAATCTATTTTTAAATGCTAATGAATGCTTTTTCATTCCAGAGATTTTTCCTTGCTAGAAATTCCTTCCAAAGTTCCATACTTTTGTCGTATTCATGGAAATTACTATTATATATGTTTTGGGATTTATATATGCTAGAAACATAATGTTCTTTAGGATTTGTATGTAGTTTGTGTTTTCCATTTCCACATTTTACAAAATTAAAATTTTACAAAAGCATTGAATAGAAAGATTAGAAACCTAATAGTTAAAATCATTGGAATACATGATACCCCTTAAAAAAAAATCTGTACCATTTTGCCTTTTATATTTGTATGAGCAAAATACTATCTTACGATGAAAACATACACTGCCATAATAATTTGCATCTTTGGGTTTAAAAGAAACTACAGAAACTTAGCTCCTAATACCATTATTGCTTCCATATATTTTCATCTGTCTCTTTCTCACTTGGAAATAGTATGATTAATGTTCTTCCATTCTTCTATCCAAAACAATATAAATAAAACCATATTAACCACACTTAACTATAATTTTTTCTATTTTCACTCTCATACCCGCATCTCTTTTACTGCCACGGCTCACTCCTCTTTATGTGTCCCTCCTCAAAAGTGGATTTACCCCCTCTTACCTTCTTTCTCTAGATATATTTCACGGTGCTTTGTTCTACCCCCCCCTTCCCTCTCTCCCCCTCCCCCTCCATCTCTTTTCTTCTTTCTCTAAATATATTTCATGGTGCTTTGTTTTACCCCCCCCCCTCCCCTCCTTCCTTCCTCCCTCCTCTCTCCCCCTCCCCGCCCCCTCAATCTCTTTTCTTCTTTCTCTAGATATATTTCATGGTGCTTTGTTCTACCCCCCCCCCCTTCCCTCTCTCCCCCTCCCCCTCCATCTCTTTTCTTCTTTCTCTAAATATATTTCATGGTGCTTTGTTTTACCCCCCCCCTCCCCTCCTTCCTTCCTCCCTCCTCTCTCCCCCTCCCCGCCCCCTCAATCTCTTTTCTTCTTTCTCTAGATATATTTCATGGTGCTTTGTTCTACCCCCCCCCCTCCTTCCTTCCTCCCTCCCTCTCTTCCCTTCTCCATCTCTCACTCATTTCACTGTATCCCAACCATAATTACCCATCCCCTTTGTCTTCTCTATCTCTCTCTCTCCCTCTCCCTCTCTTATCCAGACACGAGCAGGCCTAAATTATGACACCCATGTTTACTATAATCCAATCAATTTATGTGACTCTTGCCACTACCCCACTTCTTCTTTTCCCCATCCAATTCCAGCACCCCTCCCCCTTCACTACTTCCTCCCCCCCCCCCCCCCTCTCTCCATCTCTCTCTCATTTAGCCTGTATCCCACTCATAATTACCCATCCCCTTTGTCTTCTCTCTCTCACAACATACACGCTCTCTCCCTCTCTCTCTCTCTCTTATCCACAGACACGAGCAGGCCCAAATGATGACACCCATGTTTACTATAATCCAATCAATATGTGACTCTTGCATCTACCCCACTTTCTCTCCATCCCTTTCCAGCACCGACAACAGACGAGAACGCCACCTAATACTCTCGTAATTACAGCACCTAATGACATACGCTACCTCCGGAATACAGGGATACTTATAATATATAGGGTGCAGCCAAAATAATTAGCATAATATCCCTTGGGTGAGCTTATATTTGGTAATTAACCTTTCTGGGTGCATTACTAGGCTGCATGGAAAATTGATCATTATTTTGTCTGTTCGAAGCTAGAAGAGCGTTAACTCTGTGCTATAGTATGTATATGAGTTAAACTTAAAGCCTATCTGCACTAGTTTGGCCAGGAGGGATTAGACCTCCCTGCATGGTCACTGGCAGGTGGCTATTTCATACAATCAGCTCTCAATTAACAAACCAGTAAGAAAAAGGGAATCATGTGGGACCACAATAGTCACCGATTGGGCATTGTTTGCTATATAGAGGGCGCAAGTAGCTATAAGTAGTGCAGTGGGGCTTTAAAGCCCTTATGGCTCCGAACAGGTGATATAATGAAATGGGGTAGTGTTATGATAAGCATGATACTAAAGTGTATTTGGAAGTTGGGTATGAGGCCTGTGCTGTGCTGGAGCCTGGAGGAGATACTTGGGATTGAGTGGGTGGGTGTATATCCGCCACAAAGGACAAAATGTGACAATGATTTTAATAAAAAGAGGAGTAACAAAGAGGAAAAAGGAACATAAAGAAAGTAGGAGTAGTCGAAGGAGATATTATTTGTTTTCTTTTCAAGTTATTTTCTTTTTCTATCTCTCTCTCTCTCTCTCTCTCTCTCTCTATCTCTTTCACATTTTCCTTTTATTCTCGTCCCCCCATGTGTTGCCTTTTGATTAGGGGCACATTATTATGCTGATGTGCCCCCCCCCCCCCCAAGTTGGCTAATTAACTATGATTGTGGAGGAGAAGAGCTTCTTCATAAATACTGGTAGCAATACGTCATGTACAAGGCTTGCCAGGCATAGCACCAGCTTTGTATGCCGACTGGAAACTCACCCTTCAAATCGAATTGCTAAGATATAAACAATTTGGTTTATCATACATTTCTTTAAACTTGCTATGAAGTTATAGGTTGGAAATACTTCACACTATGGCATGAAAAAGTACAAAAAATACACAATTTCTGAGAAGGGATGAAGGCAAGAACTTTGAAAACATTGTGAAAATATTCCATTGCAATATATACAACGCTTGACATATCAATCCCTGTTTTCTTCTGAAAGCTAAAGTAAGGGGAAAAAAGAAAATTGTAACCACAACAGAAGTATGCAATTATGAGACATACATCACATTCAAAATAAGTACACAAAATACCATTATAGCACACTACAAAAACATATGCTTAAACGAACACTAGCTTCGGCTTTCAACACAAAACGATACAGCAAGGAGATGAGAAATGGGGCCCTGAAACCAGCATAACAACTTGGGTGTGCATGCTGCACAGGAATACAGACAAGAATTGAGAACTGCATTCACATACTGTAAATGTCATAGATATTAATTCCAGCTGTAAGAATGATATGTTGGGTATATTTTTCAAAAATGATTATTCATGTACAGCATCCAATATTATATTTCATTGTTCCCTGATTCCCCCTCCCTATAATAGGGCAAACAGTACATTATTTATAAAAGAGAAATGGTGCCAATCTTGTTTGAATTTTAAAAATAAAATATAAGAAAATAGGCCTACATCTACATGTATGCTACCTATTTTTGATCAATAATTTAATTTAAAGTCACAAGACAGATAAAAGTTGAAAAATATAATAAATGTCTCAAAATAACAATATGTGATTTTGAAGTTGTAAGAATATATGGTTTAACAGGTACTGTATGTCTTCCTTTGCATATATTCATATTCATTTCCATTCCTTGCCATATTCAGTGAGGAGACATCCTTTATATGGAATTTGAGAGTCATTTGGGCAATCCCTTTGCAATGGTTAATGTTTCTGCTATCATATTCAGACGATTAACAATGATTTCATCAAAGTGTCATTGTTAATATTTTTGTTTCAACAAAAATGACAAACAAAAAACTATTTGGGGGTTTTGTTTCTTGTTGAAATTAAATGGTTAAATTTTATGGTCTTATTTCAACAAAGACATTATACAGGCAGAAGGTTTACATGAAAATAAAGTAATAAGCAAGTTAAATATTCCCTCTTCTCCCCGATTCCAGATTTAATTTCAAGCTACCCCCACTCATCTAGCAGACACTTGAGTGTGCTCCATTTTGAATATGTGCTTTTCTGGAAATTTATATTTGATCTCCATGCATCTGTCTGCACCCTTTCGTCGGGCACACAGTGATAGTGTCTGTTTGGAGCTAAAAGGGCATTAACTCACATACTTTAACACAGAGGTTAACGCTTTTCTGGCGCTGAAAAGACGGTATGATAATTTCTGCCCAATCTTCCATAAATTTCCCCAATTTCGGCAGGACAAAGGACCCGGAGATTAAAGGGCTTGAGATACCAGTATCGAATTACATAGGACCCCGTTTGTATAGGGGGTAAGGGAGAAGGGGCGCATAACAAAAGAATTTTATGATTTCCTCCGTCTGGTTTACTCACACCACAGATCACATGTATATGAAGGCCTAGTCTTCTGGAAGATTTTCTTTGCAAAAAATCTGTATCGAGACAACGCTTTGACAAAGATTTTCACCACAGACAAAACTAATTTTTGAGAGATCTGACAAGAGAGGATTATTGGAAATTTCCTTGGGATACTTGGAAAATTATATTGTTGCAAACTAAAGAGTGATCTTACAATAGGAAAATAGATTGCATATCGATAACTTGTAACTAAATTTTGAAGATTTAAAGATAGGCCCAATGTAGTGATCATATTGCATCAAAATCATCTTTTAATTGAGAAATCCAACAATATTCATCAATAACTTTTTTCTATTTGAAACGAAAATGTGTCTTCACATGTTATCTTCCAGAAAGTTTACTGCAAGAAGAAATTCATCGAGAAGATATCTGTTTGTGTGAATAGGGTCACATGCGTCACATGGAGTGCCTTGATATTGTAAAAGATCATTCCCATTAGGTACGATATCTGATAGAGCCGCTTAAGTGCATGTCTGGGAGGTTTAGACATGGATACAACAAAAGGCCAAGGAAAAAAAGAAAATGTAAATTTCATGTTCTCATCTTCTGCATGTACATTATGACAATGTGCTGTAGAAAATTACAATCATGTGAGTTGGGGGAGGGGTCCCCTAAGAAACAAAAGGGTCAATGGATATTTGCATGAACATTATAGTGTAGATAAAATAATTTGAATTTTCGGAAGGAGAGGGGGAGGGTTGCCCAGGAAAAAAACAAGCATGCAACGGAGAAGAATTGCGAGAAACAAAGAGAAGGGCATTAATTCTATCTTCAAAGGATATGAGATAACGCCTTTCTGACTCCAAACAAACAATGAAATTTGACAGAGACATTAAGACTGACGCAGACGGCAAGAACAAAGATATTGAACTCCAACTGACAAATATAGCAAATATCTATAGAAGTACCATATGACACAGAAATATGAACAGGATCTCAATACAGTTCAGTATTTATCCATAAAAATGTCGATCGAGAGAGAGAGAGAGAGAGAGAGAGAGAGACAAAGACAGAGACAGACAGATAACAAGCAAGACATATGATATTGAACTCTATTCAACAAGGACAGAAAACAAATATATCCATGAAAAATATTATTATGACACAGAAATATGAACTGGATTCGAATACAGTTCAGTATTCATCCTCATTATATCACTCCATAAAAACATTTCAAGAGAGAGAGAGAGAGAGAGAGAGAGAACAGACGACAGAGACAGAGACAGATAAAAAGCAAAACAAATAATATTGAACTCCATCTGACTAATATAGCAAACAAATATATCTATAAAAGTACCATATGACACAGAAATATGAACTAGCTCTCAATACAGTTCAGTATTCATCCTCATTAAATCCCTCCATAATAATTTCAAGAGAGAAAGAGAGACAAAGACAGAGACAGACAGATAAAAAGCAAGGCAAATGATATTCAACTCCATTTGACTAAGATGGTAATGGTATACAAATAAATCCAGGGGAGAAAAATACATGACACAGAAAATATGACAGGACATACACAGTTCATCCCTCATCCATAATTTTTTCCACAAATAAAAACCCACAAGTACCAATCCAACCATTGATTGTTTCCATCTTCCTGCACGAATTAATAATCGTGAGTAACTCTACAATCTGTAATCGACCTAATTGAATTACAGCTGCGAGTTTAGCGGGCGTTGAGGTTTTTCTTAATGATCAACCCTTTTGTTAGAGGCAGTCTGAGCGTAGCATATATTATTGATGCGGTTGGGAGGGGGAGAAAAGGGAGGCATGGCTGTAAGAGGGGTATTAGCATAATATGCCGCAGTGAATTATTAGGGTGGATATATTAGTCACTAATTCACTCAGTCAGACTCAAGCACATGAACGTGCGCGTTGACTGATTGTAGAGCTAGATATGCACGTACATGTATTTAAATTCATCTATTATTCAAATTTATGAAGCCATTATTAGCATAGCAGGGAAGTGATATTTATTAATGAGAAAGGCATATAGTAGATAATTCATTGGATTATACATTCAAACACGGCCATCGATTGATTGCAGAGCTAGATATGCACGTACATGTATTTAAATTATTTTATTATTCAAATTTATGATGCGATTATTATTAGCATGGCAGGGAAGTAACATTTATTGAAGAGAAAGGCACAGAGGCTAATCAATTTGATAATGCACTAAACTTGACTGTTTATATGCAGTCTGCTACATTTTAAGACAATTTTTATTGCAAAACTCAAATTCAATTCTATCATTTCATCAAATTTATGAATACTTTAAAATAATAGTGCTGTGAAATATCAGATGAAGATTTAGTAATTAATTCATGTTCACCCAATCATGATTGTACTCAAACATGAAGACTTGATTGCACTGTAAGACAATGTACTGTATCCTAAGAGTATTTTAATCACAGAACTAAATTTGTAATCTATCAGTATCTATTATTCAAATTTATGAAGGCTATTATAAGCATTATGGTCTGTAAATTATTGCAAAGCCAAAGGGGGGTTCATCATGCACTTAAAGAGGACTGTGCTTGAGATATGATGGTTTTGCCACATGTATGTTTAAGACCTTTCTGATTGCGGAGTGCCGGGCCCGTCTTATAAAGAGATGATTTTAATCGTAACTATGTACATACATGTAAGAGATAGCAGACTGCAAACATGCAATTAATAAGAAGACTTGATTGATTTGGATCAATCGCATCAATTCTTTCTTAGGCCATGTAAAAAAATATACATGTTAAGCGTCCCCGCCCGCTTCCTTTTTGGGGGCCGCCTCCTACTTTTTTTTTTTAAAGAAAAAAAAATATGAAAACACTGCTAAAATGGATCTATTTCTGATTTAAAAAAAAAAAAAAAAAAAATGTCGGCGGCCATCTTGAAAAATAACCCGACTGACAGGGAAAATGTACCGAGCGGCCATTTTGGAAGAAAAAAAAAAAAAAAGGGCCTCCTCCTTCCTATTTTTCCAAAAAACAGGACGCTAAACATGTTTTTTTTTTATTTGGCCTTACGTGGGGCCTTAATTGATCTCCGTTTAATTAACCAAAGAAACTTTTGAGAAATTGTCTGTTCGGAGCAAGAAGAGCATTAACTTTACGTTAAGATATTTGAGTTAACGCCTTTCTGGCTTCAAACATGATAGATTTGAGCGAGATTTGCAGGCACACCACATATTCTTTTGACAGGGTTAGTTCCACATCCTAAAAATGATAGGTAAAACCTATTGAAACATCGAGATAGAGCATGAGTGGGCCCCTTTTAGGGCCAACTAACCACGTCAAATGAATATATATGGAACCTCGCTCAAATCCTACACGTTTACATTGACTTTGAGCCTTAATGGCTTTCGAAAGACTAAAAAGTTCAAATCCTCATACACATACTGTCTATGAAGAAAGATTTATACATGGGCATTATGCAGCCATATGACAATTTATCACAGCTAATGGATGGGGTCCCGAGAGGGAATAGGAGTAACATTTCAAAAGCTCGCTCACATATGACGTGTTAAGCTGCCTCAAAATGTGGTGACAGAAAAAGGAAAATGAATTTTGAGCAAATGGGGTTTAAAAAGGTAGCTGTGTGCAAGAAGGTCCTTAAATGTATATCATATGTTTGGGACCAGAACGGCATTGAGTCACATGCAAATTTATACAGAATAAATGTGGTTCTGGCTTTAAACCGATGATATCAGATGTTGAGAGCTAAAAATTGCATCAATTTTGTGTAAAATAATGAATTAATGCCCAGCTTGCTCCAAACAGACCATTCTATGTTCTAGGAGCTAGATATGCATACAATCCATGTAAAATGATGGGTTACTTCCTTTCTGGTTCTGGAAAGACATTACAATCTGTTGGCAGCCAAGAGGGCATTAAAGGTAAAGACCAGTATTGGAAACGCCCCAACTAAATGAAATGGAAGCTCTCATTACCAATCATGTGAAATAATATGTTTTGACTAATACATGATGATAACAAATTTGCTGGGAAACCGCCTACTAATTCATATATTTGGTAAATTTGTTTCTCTCATGGTCTGTGAGAGATATAGGGTAGTCCCATATATATCTTTCTGTGTATAGTGCTTATAACTTTACGAAGAATGGGCCAAATTTCTTATCATTTTGATGATTCCAGAACCTTGCAGATGCTAGATGCTAGATGATCAACCTTTTCTGATCGATTCCACAACGTTTCTTTCACAATGCAATTGCATGACCATAACTGGTCTTTACCTTTAATATTAACGTGAAGGGCACTCACTACATGTACCTGGGTATTTTTATCCTTTTATTTTGCAGCAGCAGGGTTTTTTTTTCTGGCTGGTTTACTGCGTCGTCGCATGTGAACAAGGTTTTTACTAGAGTGATGGAGAACAGCCCAAGGATAAAGAGAGAAAGTAGGACAGGGTGAAAGAGAGAGTGGGGGAAGGAATGAGACAGAGAGGAGAGAAAGAGAAAGAGAAAGAGAGGAGAGAGAAAGAGAGGAGAGAGAAAGAGAGGAGAGATAGATGGGAGAGAAAGAGAGAAAGGAGAGAAATGAGAGGAGAGAAAGGAGAGAAAGAAGACAGGAAGAGAGGACAGAAAGAAAGGAGAGAGAGAATGGAGAGAAAGAGGAGAGAAAAAGAGGAAATAGTGAGAGAAGGAAAGGAAAGGAAAGAAAGAGGGGAGAAAGAGAGAAGAGAAAGAGAGAAAAGAGTGAGAGAAGGAAAGAGAAAGGAGAGGGGACAGAAAGTGAAGAGGAAGAGAGGAAATATCAGACAGGAGAAAATGAGAAAGAGCTAACAACATGTAACAATCAAATAAAAAGAGAGAAGGAGAGAGACAGAAATCGAGAACAACAGAAAGGGAATGAGAGCAAGGAGATAGAGAAAAGGGAATAAGAGAAATTTACTTTAGGGATAGACTGTAGGCAAAAAGGACACCATTCTATCTAAAAAAAATACAAATAAGAATTTACACACACAAACATGTACATACAATCGAACACCAATACAAAACTTAACTTGAACACTCAATTACACTTGCAATATAGGCACATTTGGCATGATTTTATTCAAGAAAAAAATGAAAGGACCACCCTTTCAGCTGCTAAGAAAGAGTTTTCTAAAAGAGACAAGATTCTCTAAACATACAAGACTATGATGGAGTATACTGACAAAGATACACATGCAACTAGTTCAGGAAACAGATGAAAGGGAGCTTCACTTTCGACCTGTAAAAAGAATAAATTCACTAAAACACCAACTTTGACCATCATTGCAGGACAGAAATAGATAAACATCAAACAAAAGAGAGATGAAAGAATAGAGACGGTATAAGAGCTTGCAGTGATCTGATGCGATAATTCAGAAGAGGTGGTAGAATATAGACGCACAGGAAAGTATCGCAAGAAGCACAACTTTGAAAATCACAATTGCACTAAAGATGCTGACCATTTTTTGAAAGAGCATGCCAATTTGACGAAGAGAGACTGAAATGGAATACAAGAAATATTGACGTTTACATATCAAAATACATCTCCTAGCTGAAGATTATAGATATATAACCTTGACAATGATAACGAAACTGAAAATGCAGACCTTTTTTTTTTCTTTTTTAAGAGCATGCTGCACTTTGACATAGAGAGACTACACAGAATGGACGCATACTGATGTTTACATGACCCAATGCAAGAAGGATGAAGACAAACGATGGCCATTATTTGAAGATATTGAATAGATGAAATGATAAAGATACTGAAAATGCAGACCAATTTAAGAAAGAGCATGCTGCACTTTTATACAGATACTAGAAGAATACTGATCTTCACAAGACGTAAGGCAAGAAGCTATCAAAAGGATTTTACCCCATCATCATCAGTTTCATCGTCGGCCCCTAGAACAATGGGACCTCCCGTCCATGACGTCGGTCCTCCACCGCAGGCTATACCACGACCAGACGACTTAGAGGGTGACTTCTTGAATAGCGCGGAAGGATCCCCGGTTTCCGCGTCTGCGCTATAATCGGGGTTATCGACAACGGTGAAGACAGAGTCGCAGGGGGTGCGTCGTGGCGACGAGCTCGCGGAAGAGTCCACGCTGATCCCTCGTCGGACCGAATCAAACTGCAGGGAGTTCCCGCCTCCGTCGACGCTCTTGAACATGGAACCTCCGGGGCGCTTGACGCGGTGCGGTGAGTCCTCCAATTGCTCCAGCGTCGGTTTGATAAGCCCTTCGCCACGTTCGGAAGGGAACTGCACCGAGTCGTGCGTGCCCTCGAACATCTCGACGGTATTCATCCCCAGCTTGCCTTTCGGGACGCGGCGCGGCGAGTTCGCGGCATCGGCCATCTCCTGCTGCACCCTGCGCCTACGCTCCCTTTCTTCGGGCGTATCCTCCGTGAACTTGAGCGAGTTGCTTCCGCCGGAAACGGTCTCGAACATGCTTGCTTTTGGACGTGACGTGCGCGGTGAATTATCAATTTTCATAAACACAGAGTCTGATTGTCGATTTTCCATCAAAATTTTGTGCCCCTTTTATCGTTATTAATCTACAGTATAAGCTACTAATCGGAAGAAGATTCAAATGAACTGGAAGCGTACAGAATCAATGTGATAGTGTGTAAGGAGCGCCTGTCTTAAACGAAAGACTAGAGGGCGCTGTAGAAGCACAAATGATAAGATGATAGGCACAAAGTTCCCAGTGATAATGGTATTCTGTATCCAAGTGCTAGGAATGCATGAAAGACAAATGAAAAGAGGACGAAAGAAAAAATGGAAAAATGCAAGGTCAGTAATGATGTTATTAAGACTAAAAACCTGTTTGAAGATCAACAAACAAACATGGTAGCACCACATGACCAATGACTAGAAAACTTAAACGATAGATTATAGATACAGGTGCAACTCAAATAGATAAATGGTTATTCACAAATACAGACTCACATATGACCAAGTAAATCAATATTAGAGTCATAGAGATCATACTATATACATATGCTACAAGATGTCATTTACCTGATCATGACATAAATTTAGTAATTTCCACAAGGCTACATGTTAGGTCCATGTCTATTCTGAAAATTACTGAAATCTAAAATATCCTGTCTATCAAGACCAAATATACAAACTGTAGTTGTCTAGGAAACAAAGACTAAAGACTAGACTGCTTCAGTACTACCGCTTCAACATACACTCATATGAACTAACATGTATTTCTTTCTTTATTGACAGTGTATATATAGTCAAACCTGCTTTAGTGACCACCTGTGTACAAAGACCACCTGTCTACAACAAGCACATTTTTGTTTCCCTTGGGCGGTCGCTGTAGACAGGTTTGACTGTACCATCACGTCATTACATCTTTATTTTTGTTATACTTTTGCTCATTTTTTGGCAACAACCTGTTTTACCTTGAAAACTGGCTACAACATTCTGCCCGCTTGTGCACATCACTGGTTTCCACCAAATACAATTTGTTACATCTCAAAGCCAAGACTTGCTTGCTAACATTACCGGTTTCTATCCATAATAGCTTGTCCTGCCTTGAAGCAAAACTACACTAATTTCACCACCAGTAAGTAGGTTATGAAAATATCTTGTTCTGCCTTAAAGACTTAAAGGTTATATTCCGCCTCCATGGCCCCCATCACTGCTTTCTACCAACAAAAATAGCTAAATATGGCTTACATGTATCTAATGTAGACAGACTACAATATTCTGAATAACATGAGTACATCGCCGGTTCCTAGAAGAAAAAGCTTCTTCTGCTTATAGTCATCCCGGATAGTCATGCTATATTCTGACTCGCTTGCACACATTACATATTTCTATTGATCATAGCTTGTTCTGCCTTGAAGCAAAACTACATTAATTCCATCACCAGTGGGTAATGAAAATATCTTGATCTGCCTTAAAGACAGGCTATATTCTGCCTCCATCTCAGTGTGTGTAATGAAATTATAACGACTGTGTATCATGTTGTGTTATGTAGAAGTTAAAACTGGTCTTGCCTATTATAGGCTATTTAAATTCTATTCCATCAATATGTTTTGGTAAATAGTATACATGGATATGCCTTGGTTTCATTTACAGGGCCATAATGATATTATTATTATATATATATATTTTTCCTTCTATTTTCCTTTTCTTTCTTAATTCAAATGATATTTGATAAATAAAAATGTAAATAAATAAATAAATAAAACAACAGCCAGAAATTACAATGCAGCTAACTTCACAGGTGCATGCGCACAGGAAATTGGGCACTGGGGCCAACGGAGGTGGTCATCCCCCGTGTGGTCAACAACTGGGGTGAAACCCAGTCTGGCTTGTCTTTGGTCGGTGCTTCCTATGGCCTTCCAGTAGGCAAGTTACCCAGCAACTCAAGGACCTGGTGTGTTTGTTTTTGTTGAGCGACCTGCACTCATGCCAGTCCAAAATCAAGAAATTAAATTATACTGTCCATACCTCATAATATGTCATGTAGATTAAAACTGGTCTTGCCTATTATAGTAGGCTATTAATTTTTTTGTTGTTTTGTTTAGAGTCAGCTAATGGCTATATGCCTATATTATATAGGTCGTAGGTATCGTATTGTACTTTATTAAGATTAAGGTATCACTAACTGCACCTTGCACAAGAAGCCCAAAATATCTGCATAATTTAAGATTTTCAATAACTGTTTTTCAGTCTATTTAAATTATAATGTTTTTGTTTTTTGTTTCTCGTTTTTTGTTTGCTTTTGTTTTTATCCCGGAAAGGAGACATCCCACCGACAGACATCGCATAGCCTTGACCGGTATTGGAGGGGCCTAGGCTGCGCATGAACATGCAAGCCGAGAAGCCTGTTCAATGTACCGAACCGGGCTGGCCAGAAAATACGCACAAAACGGTCAAATGATTTTATGTTGACAGCCTGTCTGGAATCTCCGCAAATTGCGAAAAATTGAACAGCGTCGTTTTTTTTCCCCTCCTTTTATGCTTCCATTTAAAATTATTAAAAAACTAGAATTCGGCGTAAATATTCATAATTGAATGAAACACGCCCTTAAGACTAAAACAACAACAACAACAACAAAGCCTCCATCACTGCTTTCTACCAACAAAATATATAAATATGGCTGATAGACAGGCTACATATTCTGAATCACATGAGTACCTCACTGGTTCCTAGAAGAAAAAGCCTCTTCTGTTGTATAGTCATGCTATATTCTGACTCGCTTGCAAACATGACCGGTTTATACTCGAAATAGCTTGTCCTGCCTTGCAGCCAAACTACTTAAATTACATCACCAGTACAATGTAGGTAACAAAAATAGCTTGTTCTGCCTTGAAGACAGGCTAAAATATTATGACTCGCCTGAACACATCACCGGTTTCCAGCGAAAAAAATGACACAAATGACTCATGGCGACTCATCGCCATCCCTACCTGCCGTCTGCCTCCAAAATCATCCCAAGTACCCCCTTCATCCCCCGCCCCGTCACTGATGAGGTATTGTCATGGCAACCCCATCATATGCCTGTACACTGCATCCCTTTGGATTAGTGTTATGTAGACATTTAATGCAAGTCAGTTATCAGGTGTGGAGTGTTCCGTCATCTGAGAAAGTGGCGTGAATCAGGGAGTATCAAGAGTATTAAGTGAGTCGAAAGGCAGCGATTAAGGGACAGGAGACAGGAGTTCAAAGTGTCCCACTTTTGGAGTAGACATCTACTTTGTGACTCGGTAACATTGTGTCAGATTCTGCAATCATATTTATAAACCTTTAGGTCAGTCAGGAATCCCATGACTTTTATTAGCTGATCGCCTGTCTGATTATCAAGATATTTATGATTTGAAATCAAAATTTAGTTTTTTCGTTTTCCTAATAGTTTTTATAACACTACAGTCTATTGGGGGAAATGAGTATGGTAAAACAGGTCACTCAAAGATTGTTACTTTTTTGAGGCACTTCATGATCGTTTTGAAGCACAATTTTTTTTAGGGCTTCAATATTACACCATTACACAGACACTGATAACACGTAGGGCCATGCATCTCAGATTTAACATTGTTAACTATGCCTTTAAGGGACAGGAGACAGAGTTCAGAGTGTCCCACTTTGAGAGAAGGCATCTTCTTGTTGGAGCCAGAAGGTTGTTAAAGATAAGCTTGAGTTTTCGGTAATGATAGAAAATTAATTCTCACAGAATCTAACAAAACTCACACTGAATGTTCAAGATTACAAATAGATCACCTTATGTCAAATGATTATGGTCGAAAGTGTGTAGGGGCTGAGTAATGAGCATAGAAAGATAAGGAAATCAAGTTAAGTACCGGATAGGCCCGACACCATCATCTTTTGAAATGTGCCAATATAACAATTACATATTACATACATGTCATACAAATATGATTTGTATTATGTAATAAATAACATATTGAAATTGCTCTCGAGTTGATTTTATAGTATTTGCGATCATATTCAAATATTCTACCAAAAAGATCCAGAGGTGTGGTAGAATAATGACCTAGCTAATTTCTACCAAAATATGATAAAACCAGTTGAGTATTTGGGATACACATGAGTATGGGCAATCTAATTCAAATTTCTACATGTACATGTACATGTATGTGCAGGTGTTTGGGACAACACTTGTGTGAAAAGAATTTGACATTTAACCTCCCAAATAGAAATCAATCATAAACTACATTCTCATAAATGTGGCCTGTGTCGTATGTACGTGTTTCCATGGAGACACCAGATTCTCCCGACTACTGTAGGCCTACATCAAATATCAATATTATTTATTATGCTGGACGGGGAGCAAGGAAATACCTGGAGGCAAATCAACTTTCTACGGTCTTTAGAATTGAATGTATTTCCAGCATCGAGAGAAAGCATAGGACGCAAAAGACGGATATAAAAATGTAGCTTTAATACCAGTATTTATCAGGCAGAATGAATAACCCCACCTCTTCCTAAATGTCAATGTCAATGAACGAGTATGAAGTGTGCTTTATAATAGATAGGTAGTTTCGCTGAGAGGAAAATAACCAATCTGTGTTAAAACAAGTTGATCTACTAGCTTCTTACTTGTGATTTTTTAATGAGAAAAATCATCCCCTCAGATTAATTATCCGCTCCCCATAAATGATAACAAAGTATGGAATGTGTTGAACATATTTTAATTTGGAGGACAATTATTATTGTCTTTTCAAAAAGGCTTGTGAGTACAATGATATACTAGCTTCTTGTTTGTGATTTTTTAATGAGGAACCTCTTTGGCTTGAGAAAGAAAACACAGGAAGAACACCCAGCATTCCAGCAATCATTTCAGATGTAAAATAATAGAAGTACAGCAGTAAAAATTTATGTACCGGGACAGCCCACTCTGCAATTTCTTAACATACAACTTGATAAAATGCATTTAGACCAGCATAAGAGTGAAAAAAGCATTTGAAAATGAAAACGCATTTTTATTTCATTTTTTTTAATTATCCCCTCTTTTCATATTCTGAAACCGACGGTACTAGTGTTTGACATCTTCCATGACGTTTCCTCTTGATTACCGGTAAGACAGATTTTGTATCCAAGATCAGACATAACACTCAATGACAACCTTCTGTCAATATCAAAAAATTCGCTTTCATAAAATACGCAGTGGGACATTTTATTACAGTATACAAGGACGGACACAATTGACTGTGCAATAATCATCCATCTGTCCCACGGCATCTCTGCCAAACAGAAATTAATTACGGTAAGTTTGGTGGTTTCAAAGATATTTGGCTCAGCTGGGTTTAATATGAATGCATGGTCCATAGCCGTCTTGACCTTGCTCTGTGCATGTATGAATGGACTGAAACTAATAATGCTTGTGGTTCTACGAATCATGCTCCGGTAAAAACAATAAAATTATTATATTTGATTCTTGTATAGGGCACTAAGTTATGATATAGTGTGCTAAGATGCACTTTTAAAAAAAGAAGAGCATTGAGAAAACATATTGCATGGAAAGATAATGTTCATGAACACCAAACTGGCCCCTCACCCCTCAGGCATCATTCACACCAGGCATTGCTTCATATATTATTCAGCAGTGAAAAAGAGCACAAAACATCGCGATAATCTAAGCAAGATGTGAAGTGATCCTTTTCTAGACAGAGGCTTAATTTCAGAATTCAGTACATATCTCATCTACGACTAATGAGGGGGGCCTCTTCGATCCCCTTGCATTTAATAGTCTCAGTCACAAAACTCTTTTATAGTAATACCGGTAAGAAATTCATATGCATCAAAAGTTCGCAGTCTTTTACTGTATAGATTTGGAGGCTTTATTTCAGAATTCAGAATTCAGAACATAACTCATCTACATGTACATGTATGATACTGAGGGGCCTCATGATCCCCTGGCATAAGTCTCGGTAACAAGACTCCTTTATAGAATAAGAAAATCGTATGCATTGAAAGTTTGCAATCTTGTGCTGTAAAGATTTGGAGGCTTAATTTCAGCATTCAGTACATAACTCATCTATACTAATGAGGTGCCTCATGATCGTGATTTTCTCAAAATCAAGACCCTATCATAGTTCTATAACGTGTGCAGCTTTACACTATAACAATTCTACACAAAGGCTTAATTCCAGGCTTCAGAACATAACTCATCTACACTAATGGGGGGCCCCAAAATCCCCTGGCATCAATCTCAAATCAAGACCCTATCATAGTTCCAAGAAGCTAGCAAAATGCACTGAAAGTGTGCAGCTTTACACTATGAAAATTTAACATAGTGGGTTAATTTCAGGCTTCAGAACATAACTCATCTATACTAATGAGGGGCCCCATAACCCCGCCCCCCCCCCCCCCCCCCGGTATTAGTAACAGTAACAAGACTTCTTTTGGGTGTAACATTGGTAAGATGAAAAAGGTATGGACGTCTGCAGTTTTAGGCTCATGTGACCCTAGATATCATCAAGTCAGCGCCAGAAGGTCAAAGGTGAATCATTGTTTGGTTTACAACAAGAAGAATATAATTGCATTGGGGAAAAAACAAAAAATAATAATCTTTGATAAATATTTATTCAACAAGGCTTCAAACAGGACTAATATGCATGCTAGTTTATAAAATAAATTTGGTTAAAAGGAAAGGCTTTCCCAATTTGTATTCTTTTGTTATCTGAATCAGCTTATCATTCTAAATCAGCAACACTGGTGTTTGTTTGTTTTTTTAATTTGTATTTTGTTGTCACTGTTTCCATACATGTACTGTAAATGCTATTGTATGTTGAGGATAAATATGGAATTTGAACCAAAGCACAATAAAATTGCCAATTTGGAAACATTGATAATAACCTCTCTACCATACTAAAGCAAAGAATAAAAAACAAAAAATGAGCAAGTGTGAACAATGATTCAATTATGCATGCGATCAGCATTAGATGTGAACACACACCCTGAGGAAAGCTGCAGATCCAGCCGTCCAGCCAATTATCTCCTGTTTACAGCCGTTGTAAACTTTGCAGTTTAACGGGCCTAGGCAATGCCTGCCTAATACCACACATAAATAATTCACAGACAGTATATCGCGTGGTATCCTTAAGACTTGATTATTATTATAGACAGCTCTCTTCGTCAGTCATTCGAGATAGGGATTATTTAGACAAACAGGCTACATTTATCACTTTTTCCTCAGCAAATTGGCAGCACTGGTATTTTTCTGTTAATGCAACATTGTTCTAATAAGGAACCCCCCCCCCTCTCTCTCTCTCTCTCTCCCTCTTCTACCCCTCCCCAATCTTGCTCATTCACTCTCTAACTCTCTATCTCTCAATCTATCTTACCCTTCATCTCCTTTATACATCCTTGCAATCCCCCTCTATCTATATCTTGCCCTGTTCCCCCCCCCCCCCAAACAACAACAACAAAAAATCCCTTTTCTCTCTCTCTCTCTCTCTATCTCTCTCTGTCTCACCATCTCTCTCTCTTCATTGCTCTCTCTTTCTCTCTTCATCGCTCTCTCCATCTCTCTCTCTCTTTTCCTCTCTCCATCTTACAATACATCCTTTCTCTCCCTCTCCCTCCCCCTCTTTCTCCCTCTCCCTCTGTCCATCCCTCCCTCTCTCCCGCTCTCTCTCTCCCTCCCTCCTGTGTTCTCCTTCTCCACCTCTCTAAAACTCTAAAGGTAAACACACCTGCCATCTGAACTAAACATGAGAGTCCAGTCATCCATCTTACATGCATGGCATACACCAATGTATCCAACATCTCTCACCAGCACCACTACTTCTGAGATGGTGCTAAGTGATTGTTAGTCTCTCACTTCAGTCTTCGCATTTCTGGCAGATTCACACAGAGGAAAAGACAAGAGTACTCTCGCTGCTGGCCCTGCAATTATTTTTACCCCAGCAATCACCAGACCATTTACATCTAGGTGAAGGGTGGCAAATGTGGATTAATGTCTTACCAAAGGACCAGGCTGGGATCTGAACCCTAAACCCTTGGATCGAGAGTCAAGAAAAGGAACCTCTACAAGTATACCACGTCACCTCTCTCTCAACTCGTCTCTTTGTCTCTTCCTCTCTCTCTCTCTCTCTCTCTCTCTCTCCCTCCCTCCCTCCCTCCCCCTCCCTCCCTCTCCCTCTCTCTCCCTCTCTATCTCTCTCCCTCTCTCTCTCTCTCTTTCTCCGTATTTGTCTTGGGGAAAATAGAGATCACCATATGTGAAAGAAGCTCCTCTCCCATGCCGACACTCCTCATCTCGCTACCATGGTGATTAAAGAGGATGGTAATTTACGTCAGGCGGGGAGGCGCCAAGCCTTAAAAAGGTTATCCTAAATTTCTTTCAAAAAAACGAGATGGAGTCAGTCATCCCCACGATGATGAAATATTCAGATTAAAAAATTCATTGGAAGTTGAGAAGTAGGTCATATTCAGTCACTGTAATGTTATACAATGAATGCTTGATCTATCTCAATGTTTTGTTACCAACTTAATATACTTCAACACGCAAATATACACATTAAATCATTTACCTATTTATATTGCAAGTTGAGAAGTAGAAGGACACATTTAGTTAATGTAAATTAAGTTACAGCATGAATGCTTGATCCATTTCATTTTTTTTTTACTACTAAATATACTTGAACACCCAAATATACACATACACCTGTATGTATGTACATTAATCCATTTACTTATTTCAGATTGCAAGTTTTGCAGCTAGACATTTCTAACACATGTAACAAAGGAAGTTTATGGAACACAAAAGTTAATGGTATACATGTAGAAGTGTGCACTTTATGAAAGGAGACGTTGCAGGACCAAAAGCAACTAGATTTCAAAGTAAAAGCAAGCCTGACCTTACCAGTTACCACATTTCATATTTTTATAATTCCTGACTTTTCACTTTAACCCTCTCTCAGCACCTAGCGATGCAATGAACAGCCCTGCCTGGGAGTCAAAATATATGCAAACATGCTTATGATCTTCTGTCACTAAGCCCTAGGCAACATATGCGCAGCTATGGACCTTGGTGCGTTAACGCCTTAAGGACGCATCTCACCTTTTCAAAATCATATTCAATCAGGCATGTTCGGATAATGGAGGCTCATATGGAGATAGGGGCTTGTATTTTATGTGGACCGAGTTAAACCTGATTTTAATTAGTCTACCAACTTGTGAGATGCCAAGTGTAATACTCTTTCTTTGTGGCCTTTATTTTTTTCTCACAAAAGTGAAAATGTATATCAATATTCACAGCATTATGTTACGTATAGGATTCAGAAAAATGTTACAAACTTTAACTACATAAATTTGAGGTTAAGCTCCTTTAACCTTACAATGTAAAAACTTGAGATAGTTATTAACTATTAAATGTATTCTCAATACCTAGTACAGTGCAACCTGTCTTTAAAACCCATAAGTGGTCTTTATGGGCAGGTGGTCTTCATGTACAGGTTCCTTGAGTACAGGTTTCAATGAGAAACCATTTTGAAGGGAAACAAAAATTGTGGTCTCTGTAGACAGGTGGTCTTTCTATGCAGGTGGTCGCTAAAGCAGGTTTGACTGTACTATTACTTTGTGCAGGAGTGGGAGAGACTCTTAATAGAGGAGAGTCGTTTCTTACAAGATTAGTACCAATGACTAAGATACCTCTATCTCTCTGCCAATCACATATTCAATGAAGCGCTATAAGTCTGACTGTGCCTGGTGACCGTGAAGCGAACATGCCATATCTCTACAGTCTGTATCCCAAGCACAGTACAGCCATACAGAGGCGATCCCATATTTGCTCCGCTGAAAGATGCACCAAACTTTATTTCATCACAATCAAAGGGTTAGGGTTGCCAAAGGACCTTAAAAGCATCATTTAACAATGTTAAATCTGAGATGCACGGCCCTACATGTTATCAGTGTCTGTGCTATGCTGTAATATTGAAGCCCTAAAAGAATTGCGCTTCAAAATGATCATGAAGTGCCTCAAAAAAGTAAAAAAAACTTTGAGTGACCGGTTTTACCATACCCATTTCTCCCAATAGACTGTAGTGTTATAAAAACTTTTAGGAAAACAAATTCTGAAATATCTAAATCCAATCATAGATATCTTGATAATCAGACAGGCGATTGGCTTGTAAAAGTCAAGGGATTCATGTATGACCTAAAGGTTTATAACTTTGATTGCAGCATGAGCTAAATCTAGGATATTTTTTAGAATCTGAGACAAAGTTACCAAATCCCTTTAAGTTGGGGAAGAGTTATGATTACGCAAAGGTAAAGTGTGTGGTTTACATGTTCGTTAGGAATTCAGTTGGTTCAAGAAATCACCCTACAGCAATTGTCGCAGGATCATTCATTGTATAACAACCTATGTAGAATGCATGATTGCATTAAGAGCTCTGATCCGAACAGTAAACATAAAGCCTGTCTGTACTAGTTTGGCCAGGGGGGATTAGAACTCCCTGCAAGGTCACTGACAGGTGGTTATCTCATCAAATCAGCTCTCAATTAACATAAGAAATAGGGGATCATGGGAGACCAACAGGCACCGATTAGGCATTGTTTGCTATATAGAGGGCGCAAGTAGCTATAAGTAGTGCAGAGGGGCTTTAACACAGGGCTGGGGGTGAACAGGCGCCCTGGGCACATTGGCACCAGAAATTGAGGTGCGGACCCACAAAATTTCTATTCTTTTACATAGTCAGGGCACATGTATCTATACTCTATAAAGTTAAACCTGGAGCCCCTTCTAAAAATGATGTGGGTCCCTGCCTCACAGTACACATAACCTCAATCTGTGATTATGTATGCAAAAAAATATCGGCTTATGAATACAGCATATAATAATAAACAAACTCAGGTAATACAAAATGTAGCCAAGAGCATATACAACCCTTTTGTTATCAAAAGTACCTGTTTTCCTGCTACGTTCTCAGCGATTCAAAAATCAATTTCATAGGACATCCTAAGGAATTAGTTTTGCCTTCAATCATACCTATTGTTATTGGAAATTGAATTTTCTCCTAAGGTTGCTGAAATATTTAGTTGTGCAATTCACTCAGAAACCACTGTGAAGATTTTATGAGCCATTTTTCTACATTCTACTGAATCACACATCCCACTTCCACCCCCACCACGTCCTATTTCTGTCTCTCTGTCTCTCTCTCTCTCTGTCTCTCGTTCTCTCTGTTTGTCTGTCTCTCCCTCCCCCTCTCTCTCTCTC
This sequence comes from Strongylocentrotus droebachiensis, assembly GCA_035222895.1. Taxonomy (NCBI): domain Eukaryota; kingdom Metazoa; phylum Echinodermata; class Echinoidea; order Camarodonta; family Strongylocentrotidae; genus Strongylocentrotus; species Strongylocentrotus droebachiensis. Next base: position 32,185 of record JAVYIG010014326.1, read on the forward strand.
TGTCTGTCTGTCTCTCTCTCTCAACCCATCTCTCCCTGTTTTCTCTCCTTCATATTATCGTACGACTATGACCACATTATATAAATAGATGTGTAAGATACTATGTATTTGTAATTTTACTTTGTAAACTCCATGCAATTCAGCCCTTGGGCTACCATATGGATGTTTTAATAACTACCATTTCAAATTCAATTTAAGAAAAACCTTGCCCTATGAAAATGATATGGGCCCCTTTTGGATGAGAACATGTATTCTATTGATGAAAGCACGAACACGTCAGTATGCAAGGCACCTGTGTTCTATTTATAGAGGAGAGTTACAAATTCCTCTTGCCTAAGAATTGGATTGGGGGAGATTGCCCATTAATTTGCATAGATGCATGCCTGTAAGTCATCTACTGCCATCCTACATTGTATGTACCTCTCGTTTTTTTTTCCAGCTGAAGTGAGAAATGAAGATCAATAGTGTCTATGAGGATTTCATCTGGTTAGCGCCAGAAGGGACTTAATTCATACACTTTTACACAAAACTACTGTACTTCTGGATGTCAGAAGCCTGAGTTTGATTTTACAACTACGTTTAAAGTTACAGAAATATTTCATGTACATGTGAAAATAGTAGTAAAAGAAAAAGTGGTAAAGGTAGAAGAACTGGTAACAAAAGTAGAAGTAGTAGTAGAAGTAGTAGAAGTGTAGGTAGTACAATGAGGTGGTAGGGGTAGGGGTAAGGTTAGAAGTGTTAATAATAGTAGTAGTAGTAGTGGTGGTGGTGGTGGTGGTGGTGGTAGTAGTGGTGGTAGTGGTGGTGGTGGTGGTAGTAGTAGTAGTAGTAGTAGTAGTAGCAGTAGAAATAGTGGTAGTACTGTAGTGGTAATAATAGTAGTAGTAGGAGTAGTAGTAGTAGTAGTAGTAGTAGTAGTAGTAGTAGTAGTAGTAGTAGAAGTAGCAGTAGTTGTTGTTGTAATAGAAGAAGCAGTAGTAGTAGTACTAGTAGTAGTACTATTAGTAGTAGAAGTAGTAGTAGTACTTGTTGTAGTGGTTGTTGTAGTGATAGTAGTAGTGGTGGTGGTGATAATGCAAAGAGATGGTAGTTGTGGTGTTAAGAAAATTAATAACAAAAACTGGATCTACTATGAAATGAAAAAAATGTATACATGTACGTAGACAAAGAAGTAGAAGTAAAAGTAATAAAAGTAGTGGGGGACTTGCAATGACATGTACATCAACATGTACAATATAAAAGCTTTGGGCAAGATTAATGGCAATGGTAATTTATGTTGACGATAACACGGTTTGATACCATAGTGCGAGTGACCCCCTTTGAGGTGTGGGGGCCTATTTCTGGAGGTTGCCGTAGCGTTTAGAATATCATCTCCCTATCCCCCCTGGTGGGGAGGTGTTGTAATTGGGTTTTAAGAAGATCAGAGTTGATGGATTGTCATGAACCTATTCAAGTGTACACGTACATATCTGTCCATCTCTGTCCATGGATCTACCTAAGTCCACATCCAATTAACAACTAAATTATACGGACCCTTTAACCATGGTTTGTAATTTTTGAAGTATGTGAAATATTGATTTGTCCTGATCCATTTTTCTAGAGCTTACATATAATAGTATTCAACAAAACCCTAATTCATCCAGTACACTTTTCATTCTTTAGTTTACAAAACAGACCACAAAAAACATCAACTGTATTATTTTCTTAAATAAAAGAAGAAAGCAAAAAGGTTGGGAGGTCTGTAAATCTATTGTAAAGAAATATGCAATTGGCTGTATAAATATAAAGAATAATGGAACAAAAAATTCCATTCAAAAAATCCTCCGACCTTCATCACCGTATTCTATAATTGATACGAGTAAGTGTCCTTTTGACCAATAGTGAACTTTTATTTTGAATGCAAGATTTTTTGTTCTTTAAAAAAAGTTTCAAAGATATAGCAACAACAAAAAAATGTAAAGGATTCTACGGGAGCAGGTGCTAAATGGATGAATTTGTTGTCTTTAATTATTTGAACATAAGCCATCCTACAGACTAAACTGTGCCATTGTTTGTATACAGAGTATTTCTGTGGACCGACGGTATGCCTACTATCATCGCGCAGACATTGAGCAAATCAATGGGGCATACGATATTGAAATGTCACACTTTTGAGGTACAATTAGTCTGCAATTAGAATACAAAAGATCGATTGCGAACCATAATGAGACAATACACATTTTTCTATCCTCTTTTTATCTCTCTGTCTGTCTGTCTCTCTCTCTCTCTCTCTCTCTTCATCCCTCCTTTCTCTAATTTCAATCTTCCCTTTTCTACAATGTATTTTCCTCTCCATCAATTATAATTTCTTACTTCATTAATTTTTATCTTTTTCTTATTAACTGTTTTTCCCTCAGACTTGCTATGTCACACGAGTCTTTCCTGTGTAACTTTAACACGATCAAAACTTCTCACGAAAAATCCACTTACCGGTATTGGCAATTTCAATATCTTATTGTATCCAATAGAAATCATGTTCTGGTTATGTAATACGTTATTTTCACGTTCCAATCAGTGGCGCATTAGGCTACTAAAATTGCCTTTGGTAGTTTTTATTTGTTATTACATGTAGTTATTATCATTCTTTTAATGTTACTTATTTCTTTTAATTCTTTCATCACCAAGAAGTAAGAACTAATAAAACTGCTGGATGATAGGTTATTTACAATCAGATTGTTTTTTTGTCAGACAACCGGCTTCATTTTATCATTCACACTTCATGTAGTGATAACAAAAAAATACTATCCTTAATAATCGTACAGTAAATTCATCACATACATACATGTACATCATTTATGAAGAAATTTGTATTTCAGTGAAGGTCTGTAGACTCTTTGACCCCGTTCTCATTCACTTCGTTGGAGCGGTCTAACTAAGACCCGTTCCTCAGGAGCGGTTCTTAGGTGAGTGAGAACGGTCAAAGTGGTCCAGGAAGTGGACTTCTGGACCGCTCCAGAAGACCACCTTCCGAGGTGGTCTTGAGGAACGGGTCTTATTAAAAGCAGTTTGGACCGCTCTAACGTGCAATGTGAACGGAAGCGTACTTTGAACGGAAGTGAGCTAGTGACGTTCCATGCGAAACATGTAGTACGGTACATACGGTTTGTATTCCGCGCGCGAAAAATTGATCTGCTGACCTGAGCTGCCATAGCAACAAGACCACTTTGACTCGTGGAGCGGTTTGAGCCATAAAAAACTGCTCGGAGTGTGTACGCTCGCCAACCGTTCCTCAAGACCCGTTCCTCTGGAGCGGTCTAACTAAGACCACTTTCAAAGTGAGTGAGAACGGGGTCTTAGATTTATTCCTCCTTCTTCTACAGTTATACCTGCTTTACAAAGACCACATTTTTTGTTTCCCTCAAAAATGGTGTCTCATTGAAACATGTACTAAAAGGACCTGTACATAAAGACCACCTGCCTGCATGTACATGTATAAAGACCACCTGCCTATAAGGACCACCTTTCTTGTCTCCCTTGAGCGTTCTTTATATACAGGTTTCACTGTATTAAATTGGCAGCACAACATTGGGCCAAAAGCTCAAACATCTACAATACGATATAGACTGTCCAGTCCAAAGTAATTATGATAAGTAGGCTTCCAATGAACAGATAAACATCTCATTAATAGAAGTGCGAGCCAAAAGGTTGTGCCCTTCTTCACGAAATGAATTGCCATGATACAGTGTGATATAACTATACCCTGGTAAAATGTATGGGCGACAGAGTTACAGTCTAGCTGGCAATTACAGCACCTATTTCTACCTTTGATATCTTTCTTCCTAGATGCTACGGCAGTGATATGCGCTATAAAAGCACTGTAGTTTTAGTATTATTATGTGTTGTATATTTCATAACGAAAGCAGAGTACCCCCTACACAAGTGATCCTAACATGAACAGTATATATACACATAGTTTTTTAAAAGATGCCTGTTGCCCCGGGTAACGGGCCGCTTATAAATTTTGCTGAGATCCCCATTGGTTTTACATGTAAAAAGTTTCTATGTGCGGGCGCGGCAACTTTCCAGTGAAGGTTTACAGACATTGTCTCTTTACTCAAGTAAAGGATAAGGTAAGAATTATTTGTAGATTTGTTTGTGAATTCAGTATATAAAAGATATATGGACTGCTTTAATATTTGAAGCATAGCCGTTTCTATACTGGCTCTCGGGGACGTTACATCCTGCTATAACCCCTCGGCGCGCCGGGACTCGGGGTTATAGCAGGACGTAACGTCCCCGAGAGCCAGTTTGAAACAGTGATGCCTTTCATAGCAGGTCAATATATCTATATAATTCACATCATTTTGCTTGGGCATTACTAAAATTACCCACAAAAGGTACCTTAATTTGGAACAGTCTAACACGCCAGAGGCGATAATGCCCTCACTGCTGTGTATCATTTGTATACTAACCCTAATCTTTATCCTAACCCTATAATGCTATTAAACCTTACTACACTATACCACTGCACGGTGTGGGTATTCTGCAGTGTATTTCTAGTTAGCCCTTGGTTGGGATACATACATGTACCAACCTACATGTACATGTAGTATAGTAATTTGATAATCAAAGTGGTTGTATGGATCTATTTCCATTAATTTCACAAAACAATGAAAAATACGAACCAGACAATTAGTAGATGCATATGTGTACTACCCCCTATGCACACGTGTACTGCCCCAGCCTATTCATGAATCCACCTTCATCTAAAATTCTTTCAATCTTTTGTTTTAAGTTGTTTCATGATTGTCTGTTTAAAACATACAAACTACATTAAAAGTAGTTGTACTGTACATGTGTACTACTCCCAATACATCCATATGCATTACAAAATATCTCACTCTATAGTTTAAGGTCATTTTATCATTATCTGTCAAGCAGACGACACAATAAAAAGACAGTCTTGTGGTCCTTTTTTCAATTCATTCACAAAATAATGAAAAATACAAACTCCATAATTAGATGCACATGTAAGCACCACTATGCCCCATAGTGCACACTGCATCCATCATCACCATTATATAGCATCTTCATCTACATGTGTATGCTGTACAGATGCGACCAAAGGTGCTGCACCCTCTCAAAATCTGTGCAGCTTATTTACAAATCAATATCCATACTCTACAGCATAAAATCATGGCAAAACAGGACCACTATCATTTAGATAAAGATGGAAACCAGATACTCAAGTATAGATGGCAATGATAATGACTGTAAGTCCTGCGCGATATATTCCATAGCCCCCTATATAGCCACCTGATTTGGTGTGCAGTGGCTGCAAGTAATATCTTAAAAATCTACACCAAAATGTAGCTGATAAATACTCACCAGAATCTGGTATTGAACATGTAAATCCAGTCCCAAAATCTCTGGATTCCTGGTTAAAATCTCACTGGTTGTTCACTAGTGCAATACGCGGAAGGCAACTTGACGGGTTTATAAAAAAATCTGAATGTTTACAATAGATCGTCCATGCAGGGTTTCAATGCTGGTAGCTCGTATGGTCCGCCCAGCTTTAGCACACATGCTCTCCATACGAACGCCTTGTCTAGGGGTTTCTCTCTCTCTCTCCACCTCTCTCTCCTTCTCTCCTTCTCTCTCTCTCTCCCTCCTCTCTTTCTTCAGATCATACGCCAGTACACACATGGGTGAGGAGAGCTCATGCATTATGCATGAGGTCATGCTGGGGGTAGAGCTCATGAATATGCATGCTTTTTGCCATCTATTCTTTATCGACAGCTGAATGTGCTAGAACATTCGTGCAAAATGATTTAAGGTGAGATTTTCATGACATAAAAATGCTGTTTCTCCTGAATTTATCTATTTCCAGCAAATCAATGTTTGACCTGTTAAGAATATGAGCTTGTGCACAAATATTGATTTGCTTTGTCAGATCAATAAATTAATTGCAAATCTCTTTTTCTACCTACATGTGAATCTCTTCTCCTTCTTCCATACGGCAGTCCATTCAATGTATAATTAGCATAATTAATAGTTAACACTAGCTAATAAATAATGCATAATTTATACCAGGAATGATATAGGGTCACTCATTGCAGGGCAATTTAGGACATTAAAAAAAATCTAAGTATACTGTATGTCTCATTTTTAAAGGGATGTTTAACCTTGAAAAAGAAAACATTCATAATCTTATGTATGAGTTAACATCCTTCTGGCTCAAAACAGACGAATCTTGTAAATTCTGTCTTATTAAAGATCACACTCTGGAACACTACATCAATTTGTAATAGAAATATGTACATGCACTACGTAACCGGAGTGTTGGCTCAGTCAGTAGAGCGTCCGCCTCACAACCGGGAGGTCGTGGGTTTGAACCCCGGCCGCGTCATACCAAAAGACGTTAAAAGATGGGAGTTGCCGCTACCTTGTTTGCCGTTCAACAATAAGGGATAGAGCAACGTCGATCTGGCGCTGCACAGTGGCTGCCGGGCTCACGATCAATTGGGCAAAAAGAATTTCCATTTTCGGTTTAACTTAATAAAATTTGGAGTGGACTTTAACATATTATTATTATTATTATTATTATTATGATTCAATGTTCGACCGACCCCCCCCCCCCCCCCCCCCCCACCCCCCCCCCCCCCCCCCCCCCCCCCCCCCCCCAATGAAATGTTATGTTGTAGGTGGTAATTTTTCTTAAGGCAAATATCTACTGTATGAGATTCTTATATTTCTGGAGGAGGGGGTAGAATTAAGACTAATCTGGATCTGAGTAAAGGAAGAAAGGGAGGATGTGCATTTGAATAAAGAAAGAAAAATGTATACCAGTATTATCGCGGGAGGGGGGGGGTGGGGGGGGGGGGGGGGGGGGGGGGGTTGTACCTTTTTTTAAAAGAACCATTATATAAAAAAAGAAAACCAATGCAGATATCGGAAAATACAGCTCAATCAAATCGCCAACTGAAATACACAGTGCGGCAATTCAATACAGTACGGGTGCATATGTCATTTATGGGGGATTAAAATATAATCTGCAAAACAGATTAACTATAAAAGAGTTATAACCTACCACGCCCCTTGCGACCACCATCAACTTGACCTTTCAACGCACAGCCTACTTTCGTCACAGTAAGCTCATGCATATTCATGAGATGAACAGCTCATACCCTTTAAGATGGTAGTCTGGATTTCAGAGACAATGAATTTTCTTTTCAATGAAAATGAAAAATATAATAGTACTCTCAAATTCTCTCTTTTTAATGACAAATATATCGTAGAGAATGAGAGAGGGAGAGAGACTAGAAAGTGGAGGGATGGAATAGGGAGCGAAGTAGAAACTTTAGGCAAAAGGAGAGTGGAAATAAAGAACAAGCCGACACAGAGAGCAAGAGATGATGAGGGAGAGAACATGAAAGAATGAGAGTGAATAATAGAGAAATAGAGAAAGAGAGAGAAAGAGAGAGAAAGAGAGAAGAGAGAGAAAGAAAGAGAGAAAGAAAGAAAGAGAGAAAGAAAGAGAGAAAGAAAGAGAAAGAAAGAGAGGGAGAGAAAGAAAGAGAGGGAGAGAAAAAGAAAACTGACAAGAGCATGTACCCAAAATGCTGTAATTGGTTTTATCAGCAGATGCTTGTTTCTCGATGCAGACTATCTCAAATCTCAAATCTCAAATCTCATGGATGAAAACTAAAAGTGCCTGGTAGACAGACTAATTTAACAAATGACTGTTTTAGCCGATGAACTCACAAGATGTACGCCTACACTATAATCTTAATCAAATGAAGTGAAGCTAATGAATTATTCATAAATCAAACCAATGACTGATGGCTTTGTCATCAAAATCAACCTCTAGTGTATAAATAAAAAGGTCCTTCACCATTTATTTAAATATTTTTAAAATTAAATTTCATAAATATGGCCTTTTACCTTTTTTATAGAGTTTAATTACCATGTATCTACAGTATGTATTCCATTCACTATCAAGTTGATCAGAATGATACTTAAACAAATATTATTTCTAAATCATTTATGATCATGGACTGGGGTATGTTCATTTACGAGAAAGCAGGGGTGGAATCAGGCTTTAGTAAAGGGACGGGGGTGTGAGACATTTCTTTAAATTAAGACAAACATAAAAGGAGAAGGAAAATAGTATCATGATTTTTAGGTGAAAATTTACATAGTATTTTTCATATATATGCCTTCTGGATTAATATTTAAAAGGGTGCAATTTTGTCTTTTGTGAACTTTAGTTATGCTTTGTAAAAGGGGCTCACAGGCAGGGTGGGTGACCCCCTCCCCCTTATCTGCAAGTGCTAGCTGTACATGTAGAGGCATGACTATATATGGGACTGATTCATGGCACTATGTGTACATTCATGTTCATGTATGTTTGCTTTCCTCCAAGTAACGGTGATAAATCTGGATTATTCATGAACAGGTAGGAAGCACTTTATGTGTGTACACTGAGTCATGGTTTGTATCGAGTGCATTAATGTAAATGTAAGCATGGCAGAGCCCCATCCAAGTCAGAATGCAGCCTGGTCTACAAGTCTTTTTTCAGGTTATTGCCATTTGGTCTACAACCAGGTTGTCTAATTTCCGATTGGTCTATTCTCATATAGTGTACACCCAGCCCGTCTACTATTCATATGGTCTAATAATCATTTATTCATAAATAATAAGAATTATTAGACCTTATGGATCTCTCTCTCTCTCTCTCTCTCTTACACTAGAGCTGAAATGGATTTGTGCAAGGAACTAGAAACAAAATACAATGCAATGAATCTCTCGTTTACACACAGGTACATGTACATGTACCGTACACAGACAGAAGGCATTGAAAAAAAAATCAACAGACCATTTACTTGAAACTTATCCCAATGTGTGCTAAAATAAAGGGCTAATTTGAGTGAGAAAAAGATATTGTTTGTTCAAAAGAGCACCTTTTGAGCTCCTAACTTCATACAGAATGTTTTTCAATTTCTTTGTTTTTCAAAGAATAAATATCCATGAACAAATTTCTGAAGTACTGCATACATTTATCCACTGCTTGTATTGCGTACATGTAGGACAATTATGCAGTGTTTCTCCCAAATTATGAATTCATCTGCCTTCATGCATTAAATCAGATTAACTCAGCGGCCATCTTACAGTCGACTCGGACTTAGTCTTGGCTCAATGTATCCAGACACAACTCAACTCAACTATAAGGTTTGTTCTTTTTTTAAATAATATTATATGCACATCAAAATATGTATGTTGTGAATAGTACAATTAAATGTTGCGTCCCACTTATTGTTGTGCCTGTTTCGTTTATTTAAAGTGAAATTTGATGTACAGAAATTCATGTAATGTAAATATTATTCATCACCATCATAATCATAATAAAACAATGATAGTAGTAATAAATATACACTGTATAACAATAATGATAATAATGATGATGATAATAAAGATGATGATAATAAAGATGATGATAATAATGATGATGATGATGGTGATGGGTGTGGTGGTGGTGGTGGTGGTGGTGGTGGTGATGGTGATGGTGGTGATGGTGGTTGTGATGGTGATGGTGGTGGTGGTGGTGGTGGTGGTGGGTGGTGGTTGTGATGATGATGATGATGATGATGATGATGATGATGATGATGATGATGATGATTCAGATGATGATATTGATAATAAAAGGTTACAGTGTACATACATATGTAGAATATCAAAGTATAATATTGAGATGTACAGTACATTATATCTGTTAGGAGCAAATACACGTACCTGTACGGTCATGCAACACACTCTGTGAACATTGTTTAATGAAACTTCAAGTGGATTACTGGTAGACCTCAGAATGGACAATCTAATTCATTCTCTCATATCCCATCCCATCTCACGGACAAAGAACCAACTGTAATTGGATTATTATCGGGTTAATCATGAACTGGTATTATGTACATGAGGGACTGTAAT
>JAVYIG010014327.1:0-42143 GCA_035222895.1 Strongylocentrotus droebachiensis
GGTATAGAGGCCAACGATTACCGACAAAACAAGCCACCAATTACCGACAAAATTAAATGTCCCAATATCTACAAATGTAACCCTATAAACCCGAGGCCAAAGGCTAAATTGTTATGCGCAAATGGTCATTTTCGTCGACGGACATAAATATACAAATTATTTCGTCAACTTAGTAAGCATCATAGCTATATATTTTAATGCAGGCGCGTAGGTATAGGATCTTATTTAAGGGAGGGGCGGTATTGAGCAAGCGAATCACTTAAAGAGCACGCAAAGCGCTCCCTAGGTGGGGTAGGGGGTGGGTGAAAGAAGCGAAGCGCGGTAGCTTAGACGTTTCATTAAATTATTATGAAAAGAAGACGATTTGTTGTACCGTTCTCGACTCCTAATCCTTGTCTGAATTCAGTTTCCCCGTCCCACGCGAAGCGCGGAAGCTTAGACGTTTCATTAAATTATTATAGAAAGAAGACGATTTGTTGTATACCGTTCTCTACTCTTCACCCTAATTGTCTGAATTCAGTTTTCCCCCTCTCGCGCGAAGCGCGGGAGCTTCGACGTTTTATTAAATTATTAGAAAAAGAAGACGATTCATTGTACCGACTCTAAATCATTGTCTGAATTTTCAAAAATGTTTCTTTGTCCGATAAAAAGTCACAGTTCGAAGGGGAAAAAATTGCTGGCCGACCGCCTTAAAAAAAAATCCCACCGGCTTCAACCTCACACCCCCCCCCCCCCCTTTAGCGACGCCCCCTGAATGTAGGGTGGCCTGAGCGGGTAGGCACAGGGCGTGGTTCTAAACTTACAGAGACACTTCGATAAAGACACCCTTATTTCATGATTGCGTGTGTTGAACTGCCCTGGGCTTTACAACTTTAAACCTCCAGGGTTTATTTTGCATATATAGGTATTTACATGTTCATTTATATAATAAAAGGAAATAATGAATATTCAAATATCATAGGTAGCAAATAAAGGATGACTAACAGAGGAATGACAACAAACAGATAGGAGAGGATGATCAAGCATAATGATGTGCACCAATCTATATGTGAATTACTAAGTAGCCTGTTCACACTACACTCTAAGAAAAAAAGGTGCAAAAAAGGGTGCAAAATAAGAGTTTGCACCCTTTACATAAAAATGAACCCTATTGAAGGAAAAGGGGTTCGAAAAAGGGTGCAATATAAGATTTTGCACCCTTCCCACAAAAATGAACCCTATCGACCAATAAAGGGTGCAAAATAAAAGTTTGCATATTGCATGCATATTCATGATTACTTTCCACGTGTTCACATAAAAATACATTTATCATGATTTGTTAAGCAAATTATGACAATGCACATCAATTTGGTGATTTGTATTTTCCTTTGGCAATCATTAACCAATAGATTATTTTGTCTGATCATGTTAGAATTATATTCACGTTTTAGCAATATATATATTGATTATATGATCACTAACCAATAAACATCATGCATGTTTAATATTATTTGTGTACGAGCTAATTTTACCAGTATTCCTCGATTATGGGTGCATGATTGCACCTTTTAAAGGGTGCAGGATTGAACCCCTAAAGGGCAGCTATTGCATCGGTTTGCATCCCTAATGGAGCAGGATTGAACCATTAAGGGTACTAACATGTCTCCTAAAAGGTGCAATCTGGCACCCTCTTAAATGGTGCAGGATTGAACCCATAAAGGTGCTGCTATTGTTGCATCGGTTTGCACCCTTAAAGGTGCAGGAATTAACTATAAAGGGTGCTATTCCCCCTAAAAGGTTCAATCTGGCACCCTTTTAAAGGGTGCAGGATTGCACCTTTAAAAAGGGTGCAGGATTTAACCCCTAAAGGTGCTGCTATTGTTGCATCGGTTTGCACCCCTAAAGGTGCATACTTGCACCATTTTTTCTGAGTGTGTACAGCTCTACAGTAACAAAGCATTTGTAGCCTTAATTTTAAGCAGAAATTAATAAAAGTAGGCCTACTTGAAGAAATCGTTGAATTGTAGGATATTCAGTTTATTTTTATTAAGTAAGACAAAGTACTAGGTGTTAAAATAACACACATTTAACACCTTTGGAACAAATAATACCCCAGGAACGTGAAAAACAAAACTTTTATTGTAATGCCTATAAACGGACATATTTAAAAACTGAAATGTGGCACCACCCAAAAAATATAATTCTGAGATCCTCCTTTGTCTTTAATTTGCACCTGGAAATAAATTCTTTGTTCCTCGTCTATGTCATCGCGGCGAAAAATTTCAGACTTTTCTTCTTTTGAGGTGCACATGCAGCCTCAGACAAATGTGCCAAAGAAGTTTTGTCTTCTTGTGTTCCTGGAAACAAAGTTTTGGGCAATATTTTTCAAGTCCAGTTTATCTGTACGAGATTTATATATGAGTAATATTAAGCTTTGGTTGAGCTTTCTTTGGGTCATTGTACTTATCAGATAAGGGGGCTCAATGATATCTGAGCCCCCCAATATATATATATATATATATATATATTTTGTTGTGCCCCCCAAGCACCCCCCGGTTCCTAAGCCTATGTACAGGTCAATGAAGTCTACTTTTGAAACTTAAAGGGATTGGGTGACTTTGTCTCAGGTTCTGAAACAAAATCCTGGAATGATACTTATGGCTAGTTCTGATCGGAAAACGACCCAAATATCGGAGTATAGCTAGCTGCCCCAGGGCCTTGTCCTATATACGGATCAGGGAAAAAAATACTTTAAAAATTTCGGGGGCTACTTTTATGACTTTCGGGGGCTCTTTTTGGCATTTCGGGGGCTGATTCACCCCGAGCCACCGTGTATTTTTCCCCTGATACGGATAAGTGAGCGCCTTGATTGGTCCACTTCTAACTCGTGTTTTTAGACCTTCTTTCTTTCCTTTTTCCTTTCCTTTCTTTTTCTTTCCTTTCCTTTCTTTTTTTTTCAAAGAGGGGGGGGGGGGCGGGTCCGTCGCCCCCCGTATGTCCGCGCCTGAGTGACACCCACATAAACTAACCTTATTTATTACCGAACAAAAATAAAGAAAGAGCCCCTCGACACCATAGGTCTAAGTAATCAGCCAGTTGCTAACCCCCCCACCAAAATAAACTTTAAAAGTGAATTTTTTGTTCTAATTTGATACCAGTGATTTACAGATGCTGCTGAAACGGTCTAATTTTCCAGGATTTTTCCACACTTTTTAGTAAATTATATTTTTTATGCGTTTGTGAGAGAATGACAAATATCAAAATTTACAGTCAGGCAAGAAATGTGCTTATTTACTATTTAGAGGCCTACTACGGCGGGCTTGGGCTAAGGCCTCCCCTGGATGTTAATCTGACCTTAATTTTAATGCCTAAAACCCCTGCGCTTCCGGGGACTCCGCCCCTTGACCATACGCCAATTAGTGACCTGCCAGTGTCATGAATAAGGTATTAAAATATGCTCATCTGACCGTAATTAAATGCCCCTACCCCCTGAGCATCCGCCAATTTGTGCTACGCTCTACCTTATCTTAAATACTCTAGCCTCCCCCACTCACTTTCAACCCCATTTTTAATCACTTTTATTTCCCATTTAACTCCTTCATTAAAGCTCGAAACGCCCCCAAATACTTGGAGCGGGGCCTGTATCACGAGTATATACTAGTAGTGAGTTGGTTGATGTACGAAGCCACGTACAAAAGTATAATCGATAGTATAATCGATTACAACAGTTGTGGGGCCGATATCACGAGTATGCCTTCATAAAATAAAGGTTTTAAAGAAAATATTCACTTCTACTTTCAAAAGGACTGGCCCATTTGCTTTAAACAAATTGTAGAGTTATTATTATGTAATTTCTAGAAAAAATGTCAACCACATGATTTACAATGAGTCTAAATACATTGATTTGCCGAGTTGCTTCCTTTTGTCAAATATACACGTAAAACAATGGGGGGACAAAATGTGCGGATAGCAAACCGCACGGACGATCCGTGCGAGCAGAAAACCCGCATATTATGTCCGACGGACAAACGAAACTGGTAGGACAAACGGCGCGGTCACACCGGCCACAAGGTAACATATAAGCAGGGAAGTGAAAGAAAGGAGTGGTAACTTTAAACGCATTCGTGAGTTCTAAAGCGTAACAATGGGATGTGTAACATTCAGGGGCGGCGATCCCGGGGGGGACGGGGGGACACGTCCCCCCCTCGATTTTTGTAGGGGGGGGATCGTCCCCCACTGAAAATTTGAAAAAAGTACACCAAAATAATGTACAGCAAATACTGACTAAAGACTGCAACACACTATTAGGCTTTGGAGGGCCCAAGAGTGCAGCGTTAAGACAAATAAAAATGCAAAAATCTTCTGGCTCGGGAGCTATGCTCCCTCGCATAATATCCTTCAAAATGTACAATTAATATGGTAGAAAAGTGAAGAGTGAAACAGGTATTTTGTTTGTTTTTCATACTATAGTTTTGCTAAGGAATATAATTTACCTTGACCCCTTTCGTTCACCATGCTCACTCACTCGTGCTTTGGGCAGTCCCCCCCCCCCCCCGAAAAAATTCAAACGTGGTTTATTTCTAATTCGATACCAGTTACTAATTTACAAATGTTACTGAAATGGCATGATTTTCCCCATGCTTCCGGGGGCTCTGCCCCCTGTACCCCACTAAGGGCCCTAAGGCTTGTCCCTGGTTACTCAGCTGACCATAATTAAATTCCTAAAACACCTGAGCTTCCGGGGGCTCCGCCCCCTAGACCCCACCAGGGCCCTAAGCGGGCCTCTGGATGGTCATCTGACCATATTCAAAAGCCTAAAACCCTGAGCTTACGGGGCTCCGCCCCCTAAACCCCACCAAGGGCCCTATAAGGCGGACCCTGGATGCTCATGTGATCGTAATTAAATGCCTAAAACCGCTGAGCTTCTGGGGGCTTCGCCCCCTGGAACCCAGTACGATTAGTGACCTGCATGCAAGCGTCACAAATAAGGTATCAAAATATGCTCATCTGACCCTTATTAAATGCCTAAAAACTCTGAGCTTCATGGGGCTCCGCCCCTTGACCCCCGCCGGGGCTTTGCCCCTGGACCCCACGCCAAAGTTGCACCCAACTTAATTGCTTTGCTCTATCTGATCGCAAATACTTTATCCCCCCCCCCCTCCCCCCTCCAACTTTGAAAAACGGTTCTGCGGGGCCTGCATGTAACATGTAAGAGCGATGATGATGCGGATTTTTGTTCTCCCCTCCCCCCAAAAAGATGTTTTGGCTCATTACGTCACTCCTCCCTCGTTCCTCGCATTCGTCCCCCCCCCCCCCCGGTCATGAAAAGAAATCGCCGCCCCTGGTAACATTCCACTTGGCTTTGAAGTTCCATGCTCCGAACCGCGCTTCCACTGCGGGGAATTTCGGAGGCCATGCACCAGTTTCACATTTATTACAAAATATCAAATTACTGGCAAAATTTCAGTGTAAATTATAAACTTTATTTGGGGAATGTAATGGGAATAGTGCATCAAACAATTTTTCCAATTTAGTACTCCGCCCTTCCTATAATGTACCAGAGTTGGTAAAAGAAAAATTAGATCCTGACAAAAACTCAATATTTTAGGATAATGCGCTAATTTGTGAGTGTCATGCCCCGTTATTTAATCCATGATATACAACCTTCGATAACTATATGTTGGCTAATGCGTGTTTTGACGTGTTTTGGCGTGTTTTCTGTATTTTTGCAGTTGGAAAAAGGATACAATTACACAAGTTTGTGTTCGCTTGTTCTACTCATTACACATTTAACAATAATGATGAGAAATCATTGAAAGGGACAGCGAACAGTTGCTGTGATACCATTTCTGATGTAGGAATTCTAAATCCTGAAATTTAATGCGCTCTTTTATCTCACCACCTGGTCAACAGTTGCAGATTAGCGCATAACTTTTCAAACTTGACAAAATATAATGTGCACACCAATTCTATAACATAACGAAACAAACAAGCAAACTGAACAAAGACACTCAGAAACCTTTTTTTTTTAAGGAAATAATTTTTTCACGAAATATTTTGTTTTGCTAAATATTTCCGAAATTTTGAGACTTCTCAAAACTTGTCTAAATGATCATTACTTTTGCTTTAATACCAAACTGTGATCGGCTATTCAAGAAGTCAGCCTCTTCCTAGAAAATGTTGAAGGGTAATACGCGAAATATTTGGGAGACGCAAAAACTGTCTAATACTAAATGATGAGAAGACTTAAGTGAAAAGGGGTGCTTAATAAGCTCATACTTGTGATAATAGTGCTCTATAAATGCAAAGTTCAGTAGAACACGTGAAGTATTCTACCTCGGTCGCTATGCAACCTCGCAAGATAAGTTATACAATTATTTCCTGAGGGCGTCGTTAGCAACATAATGGGGAAAAAAAAGCGATACCTGTAATTTTTCCCTTATTTCTACTCGAGTTGTTGAATGTTCATGTGTATATATTTAGTATGTAACTCAAAGAGTAGAAAGAAGATTGTGGAACTTATTTATAGGGTAAAAAAAGTGTTTCCGCCCGGGCTCGAACCGGGGACCTTGCGCGTGTGAGGCGCACGTGATAACCACTACACTACGAAAACCTTCATGTCTATTCCTGGGAAATAATAACATGATATAACATAAAGAGTACTCTAAATTGCTCTTTCCTGCTCTGTACACTCAGCTCTTTGTTACTGCGCATTACCCAGAATGCAATAAACATTGGGCTGAAGAAAAAAATATACAAGGGATCATCTAGCATGGCGTCTTTTCCAGACCAAGCTTCACTTATCCCAAAGAGGTGATTTTTATACCATTCCTCTTGCACTTTAAGCACTCAGTTCAATTAAGTTTGAGTCAGTCGTGTTCTTTGTTATTAGTTATGATCAGATTTCATGTTTCTAAGCACTTCAACATCTCGAATTTGAACAGTTATCAGTGCCGTACGATCTTGTATTTTGACCGAGCGAGAGAGTGGGAAGCCATTTTTTTGAGAGAGACGAGAATGGGAAGACATGTTGTAATGCACGTAACTGTCGGTTGTGTACGGAGTTTTCCTGTGGGTGTGTTTTGAACCATTTTTTCCATCAAATGTGACAATCTCAGTATATGAGCTGTAGTCCTGTGATTTGTAAGCTTTTATGAAAATTCAGTGGTGTGATTTTTATTTGTATTGCTTTGTTTAAAAAGACTAAAGACATCCTTTTCAAGGATTTGAAATGACCTGACTTGTTGAATTTGCTTGCACAAATGTTTATGTTATTCATCTGTTTTTTCACTGTATTTCTTTATAAAATTATTAAACCTTGTTCCCACAGTGTTTCTTGGTTAATACTTATTATGTTGAGGAGAAAATTGGGTCCATTGGTTCTTTTGCACATGAAGTGGTTATTCTTTCTTTCCACAGAAATGGCTTTGGGAAGTTCTAGCGACAGTTTTCTTAATGTATGGGACTGTACTAAAAAGTCACTAAACCAGCTTTCTGTAGGACTATTCTGTGTAAAATAATTCATTTTTAAACTATGCTTGGTTAAAAATAGCATTTTATACCTATTTTTTACATTTTTATATGATTTTACTCTTCTCTTTGCAATTTTGCACTTGAATCATAAAATAATTTTCTTTGTGTTCACCTTGTTTCTATTTTGCAGTGGACTATTGGCATGAAATGTCATAATTTTGTATTGCATACGTGTTGAATTCAGCCCCAAACAACTCTGCTAAAGTTCCACACATCATGGACAGCAATTCCTCAGCAGAAGAGGATAACTCAAGGTGAATAAAAAGTTGATCAATATGTTTTCCTCATCATTTTTGTAGGCTCTTCCAGAAAATCTAGGGTCTAATTCATGGAAGATTTTGTTTCACCCTGTTATCTTAACATGCAGTATAATTGTATCTGTTTGGTACATATGATGTCATGATTTTGGCTTTAATTAAGGTACATTCTACAAGTGATATGCAGGTAATTGTTTTTGTAAAGAACAGGAAATCCTGAAGTCTGAACACTACATCATTTTATCTGGAGCTACAGATCCAATTCATATACTATTACTACTCACTATTACTAGTCTAGTACTGTTTATTGCTTTGCAACTCTTTACTGTTTCCATGAGTTGTGTATAACATTAAATGGTACTGGACCCTATAGTCCAGTACCACCTTTTTTTCCCCCAAGTGGACTATATTTTAAAACTATTTTAAAGATGATTTATAAGCCAACAGAATGCTGATCACTTTCACCAGTACCAGTTATTTATAATTTGATAATTCTTTATTTTTGTGGCATTACTATTCTGAACGCTGATTCTACATGTATATGTAGAGGGCCTTACATAGACCAGATGTTTGATAATACACTATTCACACAAGGTACATGTATACGTTTGCTATCGTTAAACATTTCTTTTCATTCCTTTTCCTTTTCTTCTGGGAAAATGACTGCCATGCAATATTGCTTGGCTGTTAATTGATTGAGAATTTGATCTACACCAAAAAATGATTCATATGAATGGTGTAGGCCTACATGTACTGTACATGTACATGTATGTCTGTATGCCCTTGCAAGAAACAAACTATTCAATTGTTCTATATTATATTTTTTGTTGAATCTTTAAAATCACAACACTTTGGAAATTGTCAGCACTTTAGAAAAGTTTGCAAAATTCTTTTTTATTTCATAATTTTTGTAGTAAATTAAATGTAGCTTTTTGGGTGGGGATGCAAGTCTAGTAGTCTACATAGTAATTTCTAGAATGACAATTTTCAAGAATTTATTAACTTGCAATTATGCATGTTTTTTTAAGATGTACTTTCCGGTATTTTAAGTGTTGTATGTTTTCTTTCTTCTTAATTTTTGTCTTTTTCTTCATTTTCTTTCTGTTCTTCTCCTTTCTCTTCTGTATTGTTTTGTTAATTCTTTGTTATCTTTCTTTTCTTTCTTTTTTTTTTTTTCTTGTTCATGGGTTTCCTCTAAATTTTCTTCTTGCTTTCATGAGTAAGGTATTGTTTGTTTTCTGAACTTTTCTTCAGATTACTTTGCAATTGACCCATCTTAGAAAGTAACTTTTGACCCATCTTTGATTCTACACTTTGGTTGCTGTATAGCTACCATTACATGTAGATGCATTGTGAATCAGTCAGTCAGTAACTAACTTTCATTCATTTACTTGTAGTGCTGATGAAAATGCTTCACCGCAGCGGGATAGTAGCGATGAGGTGAACCACTCTGGCTCTGCCTCTGAATCAGAAGAGCACTCTGAGGCAGAGGCTGTCAGTCATTCAGAGGCACATTCTGCCTCTGGTTCAGACAATAATATGGAGGAGGAGGAGGAAGAGGAAGAAGAAGAGGAGGAAGAAGGAGATGGTGACGACGATGATGATGATCAAGAAGAGCAAGAAGAAGAAGAAGAGGAAGAAGGGGATGGGGAAGAGGAGGAGGAAGAAGATGAGGATGAGAATCAAGATGAAGACGAGGAGGAAGAGGAAGAGGATGAAGACGGTGAAGCGGAAGACGAGGAGGGTAGCAACGATGATGGATCAGATGATTCAGGAAGCGATCACAAGTTAGGCGGACGTCGGCTCAGCCGAAAAGATAGCATGGAAGAACTGAAGATGGTAAGTCCCTTGGGTATTATACTGTGTTACTATGCCTGTCGATAATGTATTGCTGACGTGCTGACCTGAAAAGGATTGTTTGTCATGTTGTGGCTTGTGGCTTCAAAGGTGTTGCTGATTTGAGACCATGATTTCTGATTGTATTTCTTGAAAATCTACAAATTGCTGTTGAAACTCTTCCTGGGATGAGCACATTTGTAGGATGTTACAATAGTCCAATATGTAGTAATTTCTCATTTAAAGTTTATTATTTCTCATGTCATATTAGGATCATAATTCTTTATTTAGTCTTCATGTTATTTGCTGCTTTTCAACTGATATTCCACCTACATGTACATGTATGTACTCTGTACATGTAGTGAATATTCTATACCGTTATTAACGTTGTATTAACTGCACTTTTTTGCCACAGCAAAAATTTAAAAGTCGGGGGTGCGTCTTATACATGGTACACAAAAAAAAAAAAAGAAGATTTATGCCCCTCCACCTGGTGCTATGCCTGGCAATGTCTCCCAGCTCAGTAATCGGTGTGTTGACTCACCACTCGGAAACTAGAACAACACTCAAATTTGTCTGTCATCTTGGTTTGAAAGTAATCTTTCTGATAGATCTCAATATGTAGTTTATAATAATAATAATTCCTCCAATTTTTCTTCTATTACACGGCATACCACAAGGTTCTATCCTAGGTCCTCTACTGTTTTTTAATTTACATAAATTATCTTACACATTCAGCTGCACCTCGCAGTTAAATGAAAGGCCTTCCAGCGTGGGTTTTTTAACACGGACATGGCTGTCGGCAACAACAATTTTTTTTTTTTTTTTTTTTTTTTTTTAAGGGCGGAAAAGAGGGGTGCATCTAATACACGAGGGCGGTTTATACACCGTTAATTACGGTACATGTATTAACCCCCAAAAAAATGTTTTGCTAAGTTATCAACAGTTTTGCTTTAAAGGTATTACAAAGTTTTGGTATGGGGTAATGAATTTGGTTCAAATTAACATATTAGAAGCATATGCGTTCCTACAATATACATTGATCGTTGTCGCGGTTGAAATCGAGTCTAAAGTTATGAAATTATAAATAATAAACTCTTTATGTTGTATAGCTCCCTCTCAAGGTCAAGATATTAATGTAGCTATGAAACAATGTTTCTTGACTGAAATCGACCGATTAGCTATTCCCGTTAGGAAATTATATATCCCAACTACATATTCTGAGATTTTCATGGTCGCAGCTACGATTGTACGGCCAAAGGCGCTATTTGAAATTTATCAAAATTTACCGGGAGCACCGGTAAATTTTTATATTAAATTTTTCTCGAAAACAGAAGTGTTTTAGGGGCTAATTTTTGTAGTGCTTATAATACATCCACAGGGGCATCCAAAAATATCAAAATTGTTAAGATTCACTATCCACCCAATTTTCAAAATTTCCCAAAACTTTGTATTACCTTTAAACTGTCATTTATCTATTGGTTTAATGATTTGAATTTTAAAATCCTGATAGTCACTGAGGTCAATTAACTTGCAAGCAGGGCGCGACAAACCCGCTTGCCCGACGTCCCGGGGCAACCAAATTGAGCAGTCGGGCAAGTAAATCAAATTATCACTTGCCCGATTCGGGCAAGTGATACTTTTACAGTAATTTCCTAGTGTCCAAGAACTCTACCATTCACCCGTCAACTTCTTACCCGTCGTCAAAATCCAGAAGCAAAAAAGCGATCGTTCCGATTTCGAAAAAACTTCACAGACAGCTAGCCAGCTCAGCTAGCTCAGCGCGCATGCAACAGTGACACTTCAAGCCATGAATGCCGCTCCGCCTCCACGCACGGCCGGCCGTGAGCTAGCTAGAGACAGCTAGCGCGATCGTACCAGCTGCGAGCTTATTCGCGCTCTCTCTCTCTAGCTCTGCAGGCCGCACCGACAGGCCTTTGCTATTCTCTGATTGCCGATTGGTTGAATCACGCCAAATATGACGTCATTATTCTAGGGAAATGAACACGTGCGAATCGGAATGGAATAAACAACAGGGATTTTCTAGTAAGTACAAAAAGTCAAATGTTTGATATTTATTCATAATGACTGTTAATGATTGTGAACATATTATTTAAAACTCGCTGCTCATATAAATCAGATGAATGTTTTTGTCTCGTTTTCAATTTATTACTGCGGTCTCAAGATCCGACCGAGCGAGTCATTTTGTTCAATCAGTTTGTATTCAGTAACCGATTGATCAGGGAAGTTGTAATCCTGATGTCTCTATGTGTGCTAAAGGTTTCTTGTTTTATTTATATGCTGTAAATATTAAGTTAAAGTTTAAGAAGGGAAACACCTTGATTTACTTTGTGTTTATATTCTGTTTTAATGTATAGTCATCATCCAGGACCAGGTTGGAAAAGGGGAAGCACCTTGCTTTTATTGTGTGTGATCAAAGTTATGTCTTTCTATAATATAGTAAGTTTTATTGCACTGCCAGGTGACACATGAAAGACACCTTTATTAATCTGCCAATGTAAAGGTACAATTACAACTCAACTGCTGTTCTTGCTTCTATATTATATTATCTTTAAATATCAACATTGAACTTTCTTGCCAGCCTTTGCTGAACAACTCACTTGTTTTATTTATGTGATTATTGCATTTGCTGCAATTGACTTACAGATTATATATGGCCCTGTTGCATAAATTTCAATACACAATCATGTGGAATCCTTGTCATACTGCTGATCATGTGATGTTGCACCATGGTACATGTGGCTACCATTAATGACATGTTTGTATCATATTTTTTACAACAGGGTCATTATGCTTTTTTACATGACTGAATATTAAAAACTTAAACCTGCTTGAACCATTCTACCTTGCCGAGATTCATGTGAATCTGATTATTTATGGAGAATCAATAAAATGCGTTTTTTAAACCTTCAACCATCCTTTGTTGACCATTTTCTTTGACATATTAGTTTATTATTCAGTACAGTTACACTGTACATGTATGTGCATTAATTTGCTATCTAAAACACTAACTTATCATTACGAGATAATAAATGCTTTAACCTCGAGTCCTTTTTCGCTTTAAAGTTTTGGGCAAGTGGAAATATTGTTTGGGCAAGTAAATTGAAAACCCACTTGCCCGACAGGGCAAGTGGTGAAAAAAATTCTTGTAGCACCCTGGCAAGTTGATGTTTTTATTTATTTTTGTTATCTCGCCTAACATGGAGTTGAGACAAAGGGGAATCTGTTTTCTGTCACATATTTTAAAGTTTACCTGGAAGACTCTCTTGTGATAAAATAAATTGGCATCAGTTCATCCTATAGTGACCATACTTGGGTCAGAGATGCACTTGAGGTAGGCCTGTAACCGATCATCTGATCGGGGCCGATCTTGAGCTGATCAGGTGAGATCAGATAATAATTTCTGATCGCCGATCAATAAAAATGATCCAATGCCCAAAATTTTCAAGTTTTTGGCTATCAAATTAAGGCTGTGCACAACAGTGTAATGAGGTACCCAAGTACACTCCCAGGCTTACAAGCGAATACTCAAATATTCGGACGCCATGTTTTTTTATAATTTGTTTGAATTTTTTTTTTTTTTTTTCTTTTTTTTCTTTTTTTCTTAAAAAAAAAAAAAATTGCCACCACAATACCACTGGAGCAGTATCCAAGTCCATCGCCAAAAACGCATGCAATTTTACTTCGAGTTGCAGTTGAAGGCGCCGATTTAATAATAATAATAACAGTAAACAATGCTGATTTAAAAACAAAAGATGGCAGAATAATCCATTTTCCTCAGAGTCAAAACAGAAATCCGGACATTTGGTCCCAGTTTCTGAGTGGTGAGTTTGACAGTGCTTGAGTTGGGAAACATTTTTACCGACGGTAGGCCTACCTTGCCAGCGGCCGCCGCTCTCCCTGGCACTGCTAAGCGTCGGCCTGGACAGTGCCAGGTGACCGGGAATATTTTTTTTTGCGGCCGAGCATTAGACTACTCGTCACAGCCCTATATCAAATACCCTTAAAAATGCATAGCTGGGATTATTTTGTCATTTGGAGTTGTTGTAGACCATGTTTGTTGGTAATTAGTGCCTTTTCATGACTTTGAAATTAATAATATTGATCCAAGAAAAGATGCAAAACACGCGGGCCGCCATCTTGGATTATAATGTAGGCATGCATTAAAATCTTTCTACATCGCAAACGGGAGAGTTGTCCTTGAATACATCACAATCCAGTGACCGAATTGCCTGCGTTTTATTTAGTGATCTCATATTTCAAATAGTCATAACTTTCTAATTATTGGTTTGATTAATTTTTAATTCCACCATTCTGTTCCTTTTTCTGTTGCTAATTAAATCATTGCAAAGGTTTGATTGCCTTTTAACCTTACACAAGTTGTGTCACCCTTGGCAAATAGGAATGTGTTCCGACAAATGAAAAATGTAGTGATTTGCTCCTGAAATAACAGTATTTGGCATTTGCTTGTTCTTTAACAGATGTGGGAGGAGTACCCAGATATCTACGGTGTTAGAAGATCAGCAAGGTCGAGGAAAGAAGTGGACAGATTTCAAGTCATTAAGGTATGGACAAAGAAGAAGACTTGGGGTTTACAATGGTTGTTTTAGTATAGAATTAGATGTTATGTTAGGGTTAGTGCTCCAAACCTATAAAATGTTTTGCTACCTTGCAAAGGCACATGTGCAACGATGAAAAGGTGAAGAGTTTAATGTGAAATCTTTATAGATCTTGTGAAACATTGAAATCTGCCGCCATTGATAAACAACACAAGATCAACGCAGTATACGTGTATGTCCCAGTATTTGAAGTGGATCATGTAGGCTTTAAAAATAAAGCCAGAGATGAATAAAACAAATTAAATATGTGTAGTTGTATCAAAAGATGAAGTGCTTTTCATATCGTTACAGCAAGGATCAGACGAAGATGACGAGACGACACCTATGAAGCGACGAAGAAGTGCAAGTACCTCTAGTCGAGGAAGAGGAAGGCCTGGCAAAAGGTCAGTGTTTTAAAGCCCCACTGCACTACTTATAGCTACTTGCGCCCTCTATATAGCAAACAATGCCTAATCGGTGCCTGTTGGTCCCCCATGATCCCCCTTTTCTTATGTTAAGTGAGAGCTGAGTTGATGAGATAACCACCTGTCCAGTGACCTTGCAGGGGGGTCTAATCCGTCCTATAAACTAGTACAGATAAGCTTTGAAGTATGGGACTTGGTATGGCTAAGAAGAGTGAGGGAGACAACTTGCATATTCTTTTGTGCTATTGATGTAAATGATTACGGGGACAGCTATAAAAGAAGCGACTGAGAGGGAGGGTTGAGTGAAGTAACATACATGGGCAACATGCATTTATTTTTGTAATTGCTTCATTTATGGTGTTCAATTTATATGTACAAATTGATTTTCTGTTATCATTACATTGGCACTTGTTTCTTTAGATAGTGTAATAGGATGATGGTCAAATTTCTTTGCGTCTAAAAACTAAACTTTTGGTTACACATTACCCAAGTTATTTTAAAAGTTTTTGCAGCGTTTCTGTTTATTTGTGTATATATTTCATACTCATATTTCTTCATTTTGTGGACGCAGGTTAAGTGACACATCTGACGACAATGACAACGAAGACGAGGAGGGAAGCGAAGAATCAGACTTCAGCCCTTCGAACAAGAAGGCTGGCAGCATGAGAAAGAAAAGGCCGGTGAAGAAAAAGGGTAAGCAGAAATACTTTCAAGACAATATCTGCACAGAGTTAAATGATTATTATAGCATCACATTGTACCTACTAAGTAAGGTAGGATAGTCTCTACATAATTCCCCCAAATGCTCATATGTCACAGAAGTGAGATGTTCATTACTACACCTTGCTAACAAAATTGGGTATCAGGCACGGCTGTTGAGATATTAGTATACAGTGGTGTGTTTTATTTCAGGAAAAATGTTACCACTTTATAGATTAGCCAAGAATTGGAGGACAGAATAAAAGAGGACGGAGGTATTGCACTAAGTTAAATGTTGACTACGAAGAAATTATTTGTGAAGTAAAAGTACAGATATGCTGTAATGCTTGTGTTACACTGTAAATGAATGCTTACAATACTCTGTCTGACCACACAATATATCTGCTTGCTGTTATCACAGGGAGGCAAAATTCATCATCCAAAAAACCTTTAAAACATAAACACAAAAGCCTGTCAAGTGAAGACGATACCGACAGTGAGGATATCAAGAGGGCAGCATCAAGGCGGAAGGCGGCTGCTGGTGTGAGGTAAGATAATATGTTGATCAGTGATGAAAATGCAACAGAGCAATGGGCAATTAGCTAGGGAATGCTCTAATAGAGTGCTGGTGAAATTATAATGATAATATAAGATAACATATACGTCCAAGTCATTGTAAAAAGTTTAAAAAAGAGCTCCTGCGAACAAAGAAGTATTTTGAGGCTGGAAGAATGTTCATGTTTTGACCTGTATGTTTGGTAGAAATCAGTTACCTTATATCAACTAGGAAACAATCGAGGTAACTTCTGATGCTGGTTTGAATGTTATCATCCAGGGCCCATTTCATAAAACTCACCATTGAAGGTAGCTTTGCCATTAATGAAAACTTCCATGGAAACTTTGATTTGATTGGCTGTTGAGTGATGTTGCCCCCATGGTAGGTAGAGTTTATAATTAGAGTAGCACATGAGAAACACTAACACCATATCCATGACATTACCCAGCACTGATTTTCTGTCATCTCTTTGATTGTTGCATCTTTCCTTTGCCATACAAACAGTCACAAAGAAAATATTAATCCAGTGACCAACACCGGTGTTTCTCCAAAGTCTAGTTAGCAATTGTTAGGACCAGGATGTAAAGCAGTCCTCTCTGATCTTGTTTTCCTGATGAAATATTTTCAAATATATAAATAAATAAATAAATGTTGTTCTGATTTCGAAATATGAGCAGTTACAAAGAGGACAGTGACCAAGCAACTGATTCTGATGAGATCATTGAAGCAGTCCCTGGTCAGGAGCTAGTTGATGACAACAGTGAGATGATCGAGAGAGTGCTTTGTCAACGTATTGGAAGACTAGGAAGTGAGTATACGGTTCTTTATCCTGAATAACTGTAAATCTTGAGTTAACTCCTTGTTTGCCTTACAATACGAGTCACATAGATAGAAATAGAAATAGATATTACTATCTAAGTTGATTGAATCTCATAACTAGTGCAATAAATTCATCATGGATGAGTTTGATATTATTCTAACTTGACATAACTTAAAAGTAATGCCAAAATAAATGTAACATGATGTGCCACAACATCATCATTGGATACATTCTGCACCATTTTATGAATAGTAGTAATATAGGTCTTTTCAAATAATTTTTTTCTTCTCATAATCAGGTAAGCCCCCCTCACCTCCCCAACAAAAAAGGAGAGGAAAAAGAATGAAAAGAAACCAAAAGTATGAAATGAAGAAAAAAAAATATGATAAATAATTTATTATGTCCAATTGCATTTAAAAAATGTGAGAGAAAAATTGTATACAGTAGTGATGATTAAATGAATTCCCTCCATTCCATGTACCGCTGTAGACTTTGTGAATGACCGTTTATCAATCCCAATTTATTCTTCTTCACCCAGAAACTGGAGGCATAACCACTGTGTACGCTGTGGAGACCGATGGTGATCCCAACGCTGACATAGACCTTGAGACGGAAGAGACGGAGAAACAGTACCTGATCAAGTGGAAGTCTTGGGCTCACATTCACAATACCTGGGAGTCCGAAGCTGGACTAAGGACACAGAAGGTCAGAGGGATGAAGAAGCTGGAGAACTTCATTCAGAGGGAAGATGAGATAGAGCAATGGTAAGTGTCCACTGTGGTTGATTTAGAGAAGTGGGGGAGCATTATTAGCCAGATGAGTCATTTTAAGGAATTTATTTCTACCAGCTACTCATTTACCTTACCTGTGTCGAGTGTGACAAATGAAGATATATGTCTTGCCAAAGGACATTAGTGCCGCCGCAGAACTCGTAAGTAAGTGTCCACTGTGGCTGATTTAGAGAAGGGGGGGGGGGGGGGTGGAGCATTATTAGCCAGATGAGTCCGATCTCTTATGTAGTTGTGTAAGGATTTTGTTTGTATGCAGATGAGTTAACTTGTATGTTGTCAGGACTTCTTAAAATTGAAAATATGCATCTCATATACACGCATTATTTAGTATGTCTATCAAACCGTGGAGAATATAATAATGATAATAATAGTGGGTTCTTGTGTAGCGCTCATGTCTGTCAAACTTGACACTTCTGGCGCTGCACGATTATTTCCCTGGCTTCAGCGTGACTGCCATTCTGGCGCTCAAGCATTTCAAGGAATTTATTCCTACCAGCTACCCATTTACCTCACCAGGGTCGAGTGTGACAAATGTAGATTAATGTCTTGCCAAAGAACATTAGTGACGCGGCAGGACTCAAACCGCGGACCATGGGATTCATAGTCCGTTGACTTATCCACTAGACCACGACAACTTATTTATATAAATATATGTTGGTGAAAAGGGCTGACTTCTGGCGGTGATATTTAGGAGACCCTTCTTACATGGAATTCTTTGTATCTTTTTGTTGTGCAGGAAACGCATTGCATCTCCAGAGGACATAGAGTACTTTGAATGTCAATATGAGATGACCATGCAACTCTTTGACCAATGCCAGAGGGTCGAGAGAGTCATAGGTGAGTACTCTATAGTACTGGAGTATTGTCATTGCTGACAAATGAAAGAAATTTACATTCTTGGTTTGGTACATTCATCTTGTGTCATTATTTGAATTATCTAAAATGTCTACTACTGTTGATACGTTTACTTTGACTTGTAGGTTTATATGCAGTTGTATTTAGAAGAGAAAAAAAAAGAGTTGGTTCAAAAGTTTCTATCCCCTTCCATGTCCCATCTTTTGATGTGCATTTCATACAAAGGAGAACAATGAAGCACTGGTGTAAGAAACATCCATTCCTCATATCTCATTGACAGTAGCAATGTGAAGTGAATGACATTCAAATAGGTTGATTATAGCAGTGTTGATCTATATCATAATTTGAGTAAGGAAATCCACCTTATGAACATGTTTAAGATATATTTGGAATCTAGGCCTAAATTAGTCTTTAGGTTTTCATTAGAACAATCTGCATTCACATTTCATCTGTAAGAATAGCGAGTGAAATGATACCTAAATCTAATTTGTTGGTTCCATATATTGAACGTATACTTACACTGTCATGATGTGATTCAATGGAACCTTGAATACTTTAATAATAAATGAAAATTAAAGCCTATCTGCACTAGTTTGGCCAGT
The DNA here is from genome assembly GCA_035222895.1 of Strongylocentrotus droebachiensis. Classification (NCBI taxonomy): domain Eukaryota; kingdom Metazoa; phylum Echinodermata; class Echinoidea; order Camarodonta; family Strongylocentrotidae; genus Strongylocentrotus; species Strongylocentrotus droebachiensis. The sequence goes on from JAVYIG010014327.1 coordinate 18,973, forward strand.
AGCGATTACACCTCCCTGCATGGTCACTGACAGGTGGGTATCTCATCAAATCGGCTCTCAATTAACAAAAGAAAAAGAGGACCATGGGGAACCAATGGTCACTGATTAGGCATTGTTTGCTATATAGAGGGCGCAAGTAGCTATAAGTAGTGCAGTTGGGCTTTAAGGAATGAATGATTTTGTGTTTCAGCTCACACGAACCAGAAGCAGCCTGGTGACTACCAATCCGGTTACCCAGACTACTTTGTGAAGTGGCAGGGGCTTCCCTACGCTGACTGCACGTGGGAGGACGGAGAGCTCATCTCAAGAGACTTCCAGCACTGTATCGAGGATTACACAATACGCAGCAAGTCACAGAAGATACCTGCTAGGAGTGCAAAGGTGAATATTTTGTTCCCATATAATTGGACAATTAACAAAGAGCTTGAAAGAAGATTAGAGGCTACAGAGACCTGGTTTTGTATCATGATTATGAATATATCATGGACAGAAAAGATAATTAATGGAGAAGTGTTCAGAAAAGCAAAAGGTAAGGGTAACACCATCAATCATCAACACAGTAAGAAAAGGCAAATGCAATCTGTCTGTCAGATATACATAAAGGATAATCTAGAAAAAACAATGTTAACATGGAAAATTGCTCGAAAAGAAATACCCATCATATATTTGCAAAACCAGAACAAATGGGCAACCAAAAATGAAATCAGTAATACCAGCTTTTGAAGAATAGCAGATAATAGACAGAAATGGAGGGCCATGACTGCTGATGTCTGTAACAGACCTGGCATTTGATGATGATGATGATGATAATTGCAATCATGAGAAAAAGAACTTGTTGCTATGCTGTAAGCGTTATGAAATCGCATCCTATAGAATGTACATTGCCCCAAAGATGCACAAGCTACTCAGAAGAAACCATGCAATAACAAGAAAGCTTTGGATTGGCTTCTTTTTTCATGTGTTACTTTTCAAAATAGAATCAGGTATTGAAAATGTCATGTTAAACTATGACTTTATAGAAAATTGTTGCGCCCATCTTCATCAAATGAAATGTAAGGTATAGCGGAGTTACGTATTCTCACGGTTAGTTTTGTTTGTTTTGCTGTCGTTTCCTTGTCATTTTCCCCTGCAGCCTAAATATTGTCTCTTTCCCATCTTTTCCAGGTGCTAAAAAGTAGACCCCGGTTTGCTGCTCTGAAGAAACAACCTACGTACATAGGCACAGACGAGCTTGAACTGAGGGACTACCAGTTGGATGGTCTCAACTGGCTTGCACACTCCTGGTGCAAGTAAGTAGAAACAAATCATGCCTAGTTGTTTATTTGGCAAGGATGATGTTGCATTTGATGATTGAATCATTCTCAAGGGACTTAATTCTGATTATTTCTGATGTGAGAATGTACTGATGCAGCTACCATCACAATAGCTAAAAGATGTTGCCAAATATTTGTCATGAAAAGCAGAAACAAAATGTGAATTCTTTATAATCTCTGCATCATATTTTCATAGTTTATAATATAAGTGACTTGAGCATCGCATTTTCATTATAGGACTCTAATACTCTTTTCACACTGGCAATATTTTGCTTAACCCCGTACTATAGGTGGGGTTAAGGGGGGGGTCTTAGCCCCACCTATAGTACGGGGTTAAGCCTATTCCACTTTCTGTTCAGACTGGTTTTTACCAAAGTGGGCTAAAGTTGGCTAACCCCACCTATAGTACGGGGTTAACTAACCCTGCAAAATAGCAGGGCTAACTCCGCAATTGTGGTGCTAACTCCTGCTAACCCCGCAATTGCGGTGCTAAGCAAATGAATGAGAACAGAAACGAAAAATAGTCCGGTACTACGCAATGGAGCGTATATGCGAAGTATGTCCAATCATAACATGCACGATATCCGGGGTTAACGAAATGCAGTGAGAACAGCGGGGATTTTCTTATTCCGGAATAGGCGCTAGTACGGGACTAAAAACAGCGTGTGTGAAAAGCCGAAAAAAATAGTCCGGGGTTAAGGATAGTAGGGGGCTAAGCAAAGTACGGGGTTAAGCAAAACCAGTGTGAAAAGAGTATTATAAGACCTTATGAAGAGTTTCAATTTATCCAAATCAATCACAACTCCATTCGCTTTGATATCAATTGAAATTTTGTACAAAAAAGATGGGAAAATGTATCTTTGCTTTTGATTAGAGGACTTGCTAGCATTTTAGATCCATCACATCTCTGAATAAGATAGGTTACAAAAGTGGAAGGTGACATATTCGTACAATCTATCTTTTCTGCTTTTTAACATTTTTCTTTGTAGGAGAAACAGCGTGATTCTTGCCGACGAGATGGGATTGGGGAAGACCATCCAAGTCATCTCCTTCCTCTCCTATCTCTTCAATGTGCATCAACTCTACGGTCCATTCCTCATCGTGGTTCCTCTCTCCACCATGACGTCGTGGCAGAGGGAGTTTGAAGCCTGGGACAGTAAGATGAATGTGGTGGTGTACATTGGAGACATCAACAGCAGAAACAGTGTAAGTTTGTGCTTTGGATTAAAGATAAAATTGAGTTCTGGACATGCGATAGCATTGTCCAAGAAACGGTGTGGAATTGATCAGAAGAGGTTGATCATCAAGCATAAGTATTGGTGTGTACTGCAAGGTTCTGGAATCATCAAAATGATAAGAAATTTGGCCTAGTCGTGGTACAGTTACAAGCACCGTACACAGACAAATGTAAATGGGACTACACGAGCATGTGGCATAAAAATCTGTCCCGATTTTTATGCGGTTACATGCCACATTTTTAATATTAAGGCATTTGAAGAGCCATGCTTTTCAGGGAACATTTGTTATCTGATGTTCTTCCACACTTGGATAATAACAATGATAGCGCTCACAAATTATATTTCACCTCTTCCCAGAACTCGACCTTCTCTTTAACTCTGTACCTCCTTTGGTAAAGTAATAGAAAGAAACAAGAGGACCATCATAGTTGACTTCTGTCACATGTTCAATGTTTGTGTAACATGTTCTCATCAACAATGTAGCAGTTTTGGATTTCAATCCATAACCGATGAAGAGTCAATCAAATGTTGTGATGCTGTTGAGTCTCTGATCAAGGTTTATAAGCTGATTTGTCAACTGCTATATGTATTCATTGTACACTTGACGTCACCAGTGTGTTGGCTCAGTCAGTAGAGCATCCGCCTCACTACCGGGAGGTCGTGGGTTCGAACCCCGGCCGCATCATACCAAAAAACGTTAAAAGGCGGGAGTTGCTGCTACCTTGTTTGGCATTCAACAATAAGGGATAGAGCAATGTCGATCTGGCGCTGCTCAGTGGCTGCTGGGCTCACGATCAATTGGGCAAAAAGAATTTCCATTTTCGGTTTAACTTAATAGAATTTGGAGTGGACTTTAAAAGATTATTATTATTATTATTATTATTAATTTCTTTCCTTTTGTTTCAGATCCGGGAGTATGAGTGGTGTGTCCATGGAAACAGGAACAAGCTCAAACTCAATGCAATCCTCACAACTTATGAAATTCTACTTAAAGACAAAGTAAGTATATTCCATCATTGTCTCTGACCTACTTTGTGTTTTGGTTTACATAAGTTATGATGTATGGAGGGGGGGGGGGGGGGGGGGGGGGGGAGATTGGAACTATTTATTTCACCAACCAATAGTAGAGCAAAGAGAAAAAACAAATGTCAGTGTGCTCAATCTTCTTTGTTCTCACAGGGAGGTGATTCTTTTTGTGGTAATACATTAAAGATCCAGTATAATAATAATAATAATAATAATAATAATAATAGAGAATATTTATGAAGCGCATAATAAATTGAAAATTTCTCTATGCGCTTTACAATCATGACAAATCTGAATATATAAACAACATTAATACAACAATAAATAACAAGTAGATAAGCAAATGACAAAAAATATTATGGGAAAGTTAAGCAATGCACCCATAATTACACCTAAGTAAAACTATTTGACATGAATTTGTCAATTATCTATTGGTTTAGGAAGTAACATCAAATATAATAGAATCCAGATTGTTTTGGATGGAAGGTAATAATAATAGCAATAGAGAATATTTATCAAGTGTATAATAAATTGAAAATTTCTTTTTGCGCATTACAATCATGACAAATTTGAATATATAAACAACATAATTAATAACAACAAATATTTATGGTAAACTAAACCAATTCACCTATATCTACACCTTAGTTCAGTAAAACTATTTGACATTACATATTACAAATTCAACAAACAGACAACCATTATGTCGAACCAACCTCCTGACCAGTAAAAGGACAAAGCAGCTCTAGGAAACCCTTGAAAACAAATAAGTTTTCAGGGCTCTCATAAAGCCGTCAGTGCTCCCAACAATTAGAAGCTGGTCAGTTGGTTGGTTCCACAAGGCAGGTGCTGCCGTTCAAAAAGCACGAGAACCATATGTTTGGGTTGATAGGGTAGGGACAATCAGGAAATTCTTTGTTGAGGAACAGAGATTTCTTCCGGGTACGTAAGAAGAAATGATATCAAGAAAATAAGTCTGGGATTAATCAATGATTAATCAATGTTTCGAATTTCCCTTCACACCAGGCATTCCTTGGAGCCGTGCCTTGGGCTGTGTTGGTGGTCGATGAAGCCCACAGGCTGAAGAACGATGATTCACTGCTCTACAAGTCACTCAAAGAGTTTGAAACCAACCACAGACTCCTCATCACCGGGACGCCTCTACAGAACTCACTCAAGGAGCTGTGGTCCTTACTTCACTTCATCATGCCAGAGAGGTGAGAGAATTAAGGACAGGATGCGTTGCATTTTTTTTTAAAGCAAATTGTCAAAAATGAACAATTCGGTGGCAAGAAAAGTTAAAGGGAGTGGGTCGTCAGTTTCCATGCGCTCTAGGCCATATTTCGCTGACATCAGACTTTTCTTTGTGGAAATACCATTCATGTATGTACAAGACTGCAGGTGTGAAGAGGGGAAGGGAAAAAGAGGGATTCCTCGTTCATTTTGTCAGATAGGTGTAATGATTATTATGATGTACAAAGAGGAACTTAAGTGAAAGAAATCAATTTGTTTGGAGGCAGGTGCTGGAAAGAGAAAAGCAGATGGCAGGAAAACAATCTTACAGATATTGTGAGCATGTCTTATCAAAGAGTATTCCTTTATTTATTCAGACTATATATTTCTTTTGTCTTTTAGGGAGATTTGAGTCATAGAAATAATCACAGAACTATATTCTATAAAGTCTGGTAAATCTCATTAATCTTCTTGAATAGTAAAACAACTGGCAATTTGAGACAACATTTTGTCCTGCTATACATCTAATTTTTGTCATGAGCACCTTTATCATAACTGGACTTGTCTGTATTTTATTTACATTGTTTTTTATTACATTTCTTCCCAGATTTCCAACTTGGGAGATCTTTGAGGAGGAGTTCTCACAAGCAGACAAGAACGGTTACGCCAGTCTCCACCAGGAGCTGGAGCCGTTCCTGCTGAGGAGAGTCAAGAAGGATGTGGAGAAATCACTCCCTGCCAAGGTGGAGAGGATCTTGAGAGTTGAGATGAGCTCTTTACAGAAACAGTACTACAAGTAGGTTATCTTTTGTATTTAGTTCTTTACAGAAACAGTACTACAAGTAGGTTATCTTTTGTAATTAGCTCTTTACAGAAACAGTACTACAAGTAGGTTATCTTTTGTATATAGCTCTTTACAGAAACTGTACTACAAGTAATTTATCTTTTGTATTTAGCTCTTTACAGAAATGGTACTACAAGTAGGTTATCTTTTGTATTTAGCTCTTTACAGAAACATTACTATAAGTAGGTTATCTTTTGTATTTAGCTTTTTACAGAAATGGTACTACATGTAGGTTATCTTTTGTATTTAGCTCTTTACAGAAACATTACTACAAGTAAGGTTATCTTTTGTATTTAGCTTTTTACAGAAACGGTACTACATGTAGGTTATCTTTTGTATTTAGCTCTTTCCAGAAACATTACTACAAGTAGGTTATCTTTTGTATTTAGCCTTCATTATTAAGTACACTGCATGTAGGTTATTGTGATAGATCAGATAAGCTCCTGTACAAGTATGTCTGTCATTTGAATTTCGCTGTTGATTTAAGGCACCGCATCTTAAAGATCTTAAAATTTGAGAAGATCTCCTCACAGAAACCGCAATACAAGAATGTTCCATTTTGCACTTAGCTGTAGATTTTGAAACACTTTATCCAGGCTATGATGTTTAGGCAGAAGGAGAAAGGAAAAAGGAGCAACTGTAGATCGAAGCTAAGGCTCTCATATTGACTGCAGCATCATGTCTGTAATTGTATCCAGTGTTTTGTTATATCATTGATTGATGTCTAAAGCCGCACTTTATATTGCTGCAATTATAATATCTTGTTTTTATTGGAAGGAAAAATATTGAGTTTCTGTCTTTCATTACTCTCAACCTTTCAATGGAATTTCATCTTGTATTTCGTAGGTTTATCTTGACAAGGAACTTCAAGGCCCTTTGCAAAGGTTTGAAGGGGAATACAAGCTCCTTCATCAACATCATGATGGAACTGAAGAAATGCTGCAATCACTCGCTACTGATTAGACCTCCAGAAGACCAGTCCGATCCAGACCTCAAGGTGAATGAACACTCTAGAAATATCATACCATTATATGACAGAAATCAGCACACACCCATTTAAGATACTTGAAATTAAGAACTGCCCAGTTTGTGGTGATTTGGATGTATGTGCTCGTGGTATTAGTGATATTTTGATGAATGACAACTGCAATTTATTTCTCTATTTATGATTCTAATACCTATTTTGCGCAGTCCAACAATAATATTAGGATTAAACACAGTAAATATGTCAATATGCCAAAGACGATTGGGTTGAAACTTGCTGTTGGCACCCATGGTTTAATAGTAGTGAGCCAGAAACATATTCCCCCTTCTATGTCTCTGTCTGTTTGTCCGTCTGCCCGCCTGCTTCTCTCTGTCTCTCTGTCTCTCTGCCCGCCTGCTTCTCTCTGTCTCTCTCTCTCTCTCTCTCTCTCTCTGTATCTCTGTCTGCCTGTATCTCTTTGGCTCTCTATTTCTTTCTTCCTCCCCTTCTCTCTCTCTCTCTATCTCCATCTTTCATACTCTCTCTCTCCCTTCCTGTGACCCCCTTTCTTTCTCACTTTTTCTTGCCTTCTAAGTCCTTATCTGACTCTGTCTCTCTCTCTGTATCTTTCTTCCTCCCTACCTTATTCCCCCCCCCCCCTCTCTCTCTCTCTCTCTCTCCATCTGTCTTACTCTCTCTCTCTCTCCCCCTGTGACCCCCTTCCTTTCTCACCCTCCCTTGCCTTCTTATTCTTTATCTCACTCTCTCTCTCTCTCTCTCTCTCTACAGTACATCATCCGAGGTAGCGGTAAGCTGGTGTTGTTGGACAAGCTCCTGACCAGACTCCAGGAGAGGGGTCATCGGGTGCTCATCTTCTCTCAGATGGTCCGTATGCTGGACATCCTCTCAGAATACCTCCAGTACAGACATTTCCAGCATCAGGTGGGTACCACCTTCATCACTGTCTAAAAAAGATTTATTTGAGGGGGGTCCTTTTTTTGTAATGTTCATGTTAACTATATTCATCAGCATCATCAGCATCAGTATACAGAAGTGTGAGTTGATCCTGTTGAAACTTCCGGTCGTTACATTGAGTGGTGCTTCATTCTATTAAATCTGAGCTATTTTTGCTCGCATGGCGGGTGGACGCACATATTTAATTTTATGGAAGCATTTGGTGCTGAGAGGACCAGTGCTTGTCCAATCTAATCTTGAAAGAAGTGAGTGATGATGCGGAGATGACAGATGTAGGAAGACTATTCCAGGATTCTACTACTCTAACATTTTTTTAATGAAGAGATTAGAGAGAGAGAAAATTAAAGTTAGCATTATGTATTCTATTGTTCTATTGTGCCATACCGTAGCAGAAAATCTGTTAAAATGCATAATATGAGAAAATGATTTTAGAGTTCTGAGGTAAAAGCAAGTTCTCATCATTTCATTTTCTTATTGACTGTCTTGAGAGAATGTAAATTTGCACAATTAGCACAAGTTGTAATCAGAAGTGGTTATTAGGAATAATGGGATACATACATGTAACAAGGAATTATAAGCACTTGCAGTAGAATTGTGTAAAGTGATGATAATCTTAATGCCTGAAATGTAGCCATTGCAACCTGCATAATATATAAACAGATAGCTGAGCCTGATAATATGTCATAACTCATAGCTGAGCCTGGTAATATGTCATAACTCTTCCCTACAGAGATTGGATGGATCGATTCGCGGTGAGATCAGAAAGCAAGCTTTGGATCACTTCAATGCAGAAGGTTCTCAGGTAACTAAAGTAGTTGATCGAAAGCAAGCTGTTCTGCATCTTGCATAGAACTGTTTGATGTAGAGACATTTAAAGGCAACACAGAATAGCACGTGTTGAATTCAGATTGCATTGTTCAGTAGAGACAGATTTTGTTTGGAAGAAAAGAAGTGATGAAATGTCAGATGATTGTGTGTGCCGCCTTCATTTGGCTAAATACATATAAACACATTGGCCCAAATTCACAAAGGAGGTTTAACATAACCCATGGTTTAAATGCTCATTTACATAACCCATGGTTTAAAAATTAGCCCAAAATAAGCATACCTTTCATTTCGCCTGTCTAACATTGGACCTCTGACTGTGTCGGGCTAATTTTAGACCATGGGTTATGTAAATGAATATTTAAACCATGGGTTTAATTTAAACCTCCTTTGTGAATTCGGCCATTGTGCACATTAATTTCGTTTCATTGAGAGATGGTATTTCAATATCCGATGTGAAAATATATCACAAAATTTATTTCTTATAAGGCTTCTCAATATCCATGCATCATGTCTCTGTATCCAAATGTAGTGTGCTTCTGAAATACAGGCTTTCTAGCCATATATGACCAAAATATATTGACGATTGCTATCAGACTTGAACAGGGTCTAGAAAGTAAGTTGATTAGCTCAGTCGGTAGAGCAGTGGTCTCGTAATCCGATGACCCGGGTTCAAAACCAAGTCGATGCGCTAGTGCCCTTTGGTAAGGCATTAATCCTCATTACCAGGTCCCTCAGAGAGGACCTAAAGCCGTCGGTCTTCTGGTTGCTTACTAACAAGCATTTATTGCTTTCTTAGCTGTGAGGTAAAAAGGCCACCACTATCTATCTATCTATAGAAAATGTGATTTTTACTCATACCCTAACATTGGCAGTGTCTTTTCTTCTTCGGTCTAGGATTTCTGCTTCTTGCTGTCAACGAGAGCAGGAGGTCTCGGCCTGAACCTTGCTTCAGCAGACACTGTCATCATCTTTGACTCTGACTGGAATCCTCAGAATGATATCCAAGCCATGGCCAGGGCGCATAGGATAGGGCAGAGGAGACAGGTGAGCCGTCATGTTAACCCCCTGACTCCTAAGTTCTCTCCTTCCCATAGGCTTTATATAGGGACCACCCGGCTCCAGTAGGCAATGGGCTAATAGACAGATATCATGTGGTCTTTGTTTGAAACGAATTGTACAACATATGCTACGGTAAAAGATGCCCCGCTGTCAATTTTAAGATTATTCAATGTCTTACTTCTAACCTGGACCCCTATTACTCTACCTATCCCATAACCAAATCAAACTTGGCCTGAACCTTGGCCTGAACTCCAATATGTTTAATGAAATCATATCCAGAGGTAAAAGTTGGATCACCATAATGATTAGGAACTATCCTGAGCTTTTAGAAATTGGAAAATAGGGACAATTGTTGTGTATGGTGTGAGAAACAATCTGTCATAATGTGGACATCTCCAAGTTTAATATCCTGCAAATCTTGAGCAAACTATGAAAATTATGAGTATTCCTCTTTTTATTAATTTCAGCTGTTTCCATGACCTTTCCATTGGAAGAAAACTATGTGCAGTCCTTGGAATACGTTACCAACTAACTCTAAATCTCTCCATTTTTTATTTAGGTGAACATCTACAGATTGGTTACCAAGGATACCATAGAGGAGGAGATCATAGAGAGAGCCAAGAGGAAGATGGTGCTAGATCACTTGGTGATACAAAGGATGGACACTACTGGTAGAACAGTCTTATCAAAGTCATCATCTCAAGCAAGGTAAATTCTTTTGCATATTATCTGTGCTTGGGATAAACTTGTTTAAGGTTAGGAATACAGATGTTTCGGATTGGAAGTTAAATTAATATTTAGGATAGGTTATACCTATCGCTGTTGGTAGTAGTAGTAGTAGTAGTAGTAGTGTTGATGGTAGTGGCAGCGGCGGTGGTGGTGTGGGTTTTTGTATAGTGTTCATGTCTGTCACACTTGACACGCCTGGTGTTCCACTGTTGTAACCCCTGCTTTTGCACGGCTGCTAAACGATAATATCAAGAATGAACATAATTATACATGTTTGATATGGTGACTTTTCATTCAGTTTATTAGTTTAATATTGCATAAACAACGTGAGATTTCTTATCGATTGTATCTATGCATCAATTCAGATTTTAAAAAAACTCCCATTTTTGAGAATCCATTTTTGCATGAAATTATCGTTCTTTCTTAACAGTTCAACGTTGCAATGCCATTGACACATACAATGTTCCTAAAAAATATGCATATAATGTTCCTACGAAAATATCTGCATGTCTGTTTAACTACCTGTTGGATGATGATTCCGTCTGGTAAATGAATGTGGCACCCAGGTATTTTCCTGTTAACTATCGGGAGTAACTTTGATATCTATGCTTCAACTACTCCATCAGTAGAGATGCCCCGTTCAGCAAGGAAGAACTGACAGCTATCCTCAAGTTCAGGGCCGAAGAACTCTTCAAGGAACCGGACGGAGAGGAGACGGAACTTCCGGTAAGATTTACCTTCAATCATTTCAGTCTGATTCCTTCATTTTATTGTCTAGGCATGTGTAAACCTAACGATATTTATTGTGTACATAATTCGAAACATTCTGGTATTCATCGATATATTTGCAAGAGATGGGATGGAGCTTATTTTAAATAGAATAAGATGCAAAGAGTCAAGACATTTCCAAAGATAGTATTGTTTGAAAGGAATATGCCATTCTGCACAAGAACAATAGTGTTTCATTGTACATTTCAATTTATCTCAGTCCAGTACAATGTCATCAATTTAACTAAAGACTTGATTTAATAGTCTTCACTGATACTGCATTTGTTTAGGTTTTTTTGTTACTTTTCCAGAACAAAAGTATTGTTTTAATCATTTATAATGCATTCTAGTATTGTTCATATTGTAAGTAATAAGTGTGGCATCGTTCATATAGAATTTTTTTTTATTTCATTAGCTATATGACGACGATAACATTTAATTATATTTGCCATTCTTCATCAATAACTACTCTTGTTTTTATTTTCATGAGCAGGAAATGGACATTGATGCAATCCTAGAGAGAGCAGAGACGAGAGAACAGGAAGAGCCTGGTGGTGCAGGAGAAGAGCTTCTCTCACAGTTCAAGGTTAGAGAATACACACTTTAACACAGCACTCACATTTATTATTATTAGTAGTAGTAGTATTATTTATTCGGCAAAAACAAAAAATATCATTGAATACAAAACAAGAGTACATTTGGGAGAGAGTCACATGGATGCCAGTCTGATCTAATATTCATACAGGGACCAATACCAAGTCACTGATTAAGAGTTGTTGTTTGTAGGGTAGACAGAGAGTAGTGGTTTTGTTTGACACTTCATGAGACTATGGTTATGAGATGTTCTGTACATCTATGTGTTCAAAGAAGGGAAAATTCATGAGTAACAATAATGGTAATTGTACAATCATTGAAAATCCGTCTGTTTAATTTCTTTTTAATACAGCATGGTATTTTGGAAGATCTGTTTGTGTATTTGCCATAAACAATAAAGAGGGGGGAGGGAGTCCTGGAACTAAGATCATAACATTCAAAACATTAACTACTACTTTTTTTAATGTGATTTCCTAGTCATAATAGAAATAGCTATTGCTTAAACAGTAATATGTAATATGCATGTTGCTTGGTAACAATGATATAATAATATAGAGTATTTGTAATGCGCCAACTCCACATGACTTATGTGTCCGAAGCGCAATGGAGAAGAAAAACTACAAGTACATGAAAATACAAAAAAATGGAACAACAGCAATGTGAAAGTAAATCTACTGGAAAGTCGCTTTGAACATAGAGTTTTGAGGGCATTTTTAAAGCAATCTACATTTGAAATATAAAAAATATCTTGTGGCATATAGACTCATTATAGATATGAACAGTCATGGTTTAATCTCAATACCAATGAGATTCATCTGCATGTATTATGGAATAACAAACAGGTGGCCAACTTCAATGCAACCGAAGAGCCGGATGAGGAGGATGAGGGCAAGGACTGGGAGGACATCATCCCGGCATCAGAGAGGAGTAAGATGGAAGAGGAAGAGAAACAGAAGGAAGAGATGGCTCTTTATCTACCACCTAGGATAAGAAAACAAGTCAATAGGGTAAGCCTAGTCTAGTCTTTATCTGTTTGTGATGTACTCCTATGTCATTAGGGACTTTTCGATTTGCACGTTGACATGACATACATGTAGTGGACTGCTACGTGTTACGTCCTTTAAGGCACTGCCAGTTCCTTAAAAGGACGCCACACGTCCTCGTCACGCGTAGCAGTCCACTATTTTGAAGTGCAAATTGAAAAGTCCCTATTGTTGTCAAGGAGGATTGCTGTATGGAAGTTATTTTTAAAAAATGGAAATGTCTCTACCAAACGGGGGTTTTTTCATTATCTTTTTAAGTCTATTAAAACTTTGAAATTCTGGAAGGGTCAGGTTTAGGGATTATTGTTTATGTATGTCTATGATATCTTGAATATTTCAGTTGATACCATTGTAAAAAAAAAAGACTCTATCAGGGGAAGACATTGTCAGTATCATCACTCGATGAAATTACCTTTAAAGCAAAAGATGAAGGCCCTAAGTCATCAAGTCCCAAACAATGTGTCAGTAAACTCTATACAATTGAAAACGATGTGGTACAACTGAGTATTGCAATTAAACAATTTCTAAATATATAATCATGCAGCAAGATACCAATTCTCAAGTTTGCTCATTTCCCTGTTTCAGATGACGTATCATGACAGTGATTCCGAAGCCTCGTTTAGTAGAAAGCGGAAGCGTGACATGGTGTCCAGTGCAAGCAGCGACTCTGACGACAGCGACAATGACAACCGCAAGTCAAAGAGACCTAGGGGGAGACCTCGGACGGTACCAAGAGATACTGTGCAAGGATTCTCTGATAGTGATATTAGAAGGTGAGATAGTAGTGATGATCGGGTCGTATTGAGTAATTTTCTAAATCTTAAACCAGGGAAAACAGTACCTAGTACTTTGTATATCTGACAACCGCAAGTCTTAAGAGACAGAGGGGGAGACCTCGGACAGTACCAAGAGATACTGTGCAAGGATTCTCTGATAGTGATATTAGAAGGTGAGATGGTAGTGATCATCACATAGGGTGGTATTCTCGAAAGCGGACTAACTAGGGTCCATGGTTTATTCCTCGGACTAAGGATGGAATGCCAAGTGTCCATATGAATATGTTTTTGAATAATTTAAGCTGTCACTAAATTAAAATGAAATGTAATAACATGATTAATAAACAACAATATAACTATGAAATAATTATGTTATCATGGTAATTAAGGGACATATCAAATTATTCAAAAATATATTCATATGGACACTAGGCATTCCATACTTAGTCGGAGGATTAAACCATGGACTAAAGTTAGTCCGCTTTCGAGAATACCACCCATAGTATTGAGAATCCCAGTGATCTTATGTACTAGGGAAGACATTGTTGTTTGTGGAGATGTGTATATTAAGGATGCTTGTGTAAAAGATCTCAGTGTTCAAGGCTAAAATGTATACAGTTATCATTATTGAATGAAAAAATTACCACTACATCTTGATTCAAACTTCCTTCAGTGTTTACAATCAAAATAATTTGAGATTCTTCCTGTGTACATACAAGTTAACTTTCCTCATAATGAATACAATTATTTTACTATTTTGCTATTTTTTTTCTTCTCTATTTTAGGTTTGTCAAAAGTTACAAGAAGTTTGGAGCACCGCTTACAAGGTAAATCTCATACAGTTATCAATGTAATAATGTCCCAACTTACTTCCAAATAGTTTTTAATTTCCTTTTCATGCACATCTGTATGAAGTTCTCATCCATGCTTCATTGCAATTCAGCATAATTTTCTTGATATTAAAAGGTGATGGACATCATAAATCTTCCTTACAAAAATTAGACTCTTGAAGCAAAGTTTGTTGCTATCTCGACCATTTGTACTAATAAAGAAAAATTCTGTACAGCAATATTCTGAAGGATTTCTATGTCAAAGTATATGATATTATTATATTATGTATATAAACTTATTTTGATTCTTTTTACATTTGTAAAATGTGAAGAAAACGAATTTCCAATATTGGACAATAAATTGAAATTGATTACTTCTTGCTTCTTTTGCTTTATCCAGGTTAGAGGCAATAGCAGGAGATGCAGAGCTTCAGGAGAAGGCCCAAGCAGACCTGAAGAGATTAGGTACCCTACTCCATGACAGCTGTGTCAAGGCTGTGGAGGACTACAACGAAAGGCTCAAGGCTGACAATGACTTTGATGGTGAGGGATCCAGCCAAATCTAGTTGTAATGTCAATTTTGATTACCCGAGTGAAGCTTATCACATCGGATTACACCGAATAACTTCACTTTACATCATATCACATCACACCACATTCTTCTTTCGTGTCCATCATCTGACCTCAAATGTTCTGCCAGGCTCTTGCACACTGAAGAGCCTTCTCATTTGCTGCCACTAGCTCTTCCAGGCAGCATTGGTCAACTAGGAGTGGGCATCTTAATAAGTGTGACGTAGATTGCACGGATGTTCCACACTCACAGTCGGTGTCTGTGCCATCTGTGTATCCCCATTTATGCATATTGTTTTTGCATCACACCACATCACATCACGTCACATCATATCGTGGTTAAAGACATTATCGTGCAGTGTTATCCAGTAACTCTACTTTGTGGGAAAGCTTAAGTTAAACCGATAGCAAAATATGCATGCCCTGAAATTTGTCAATACATGGGTGATTTGAGGTATCATACAATATACAGGACCTGAGCATTATACAACAATTACACAATCTCCTACAGATTCGGTATGCAGATGCTATTTACTTACACATGTAACTATGTTGTGACCCTTTTATTTAGAATTTATCCTTGATCATTACCTAAACTAAGGATGATTTGAATTTTGTGTTTAGAAAGCCTTTTATAACGAGGCTCAAACTGTTATTATTCAGGAGTCATATCTGCCACATTACTTTTTTTTTTTTTGCCTGCCTATATCATGTTTCCATGCCTGTATATCAAAAGCTAATGAATTGTGTGATGATAACATTCTTTTTTTTCCTTCTTAATATTTTCTTTTATTAGGTAAGAAACGAGGAGCTACTTTCAAGCTGTCCAACGTGACCATCAATGCACCTTCAGTGCTCAAGCATGAAGAAGAGAACGAACCCCTTGCCTCAATACCTGCCAGCAAAGAGAAGAGGAAAAAGTGAGTGGATGATAATAATATTCGGTTCTTGTATAGCGCATATCTTATTATATAACGTCTCTATACGCTTCCAAAGAGCTTTGGAAATTATTACCCTAGCTTTAGCTCCGGCAGCCGTTACCAGCGCACAGTGCATTTCAAGGAATAATCCTACCAGGTACGCATTTACCTCACCTGGGTTGAGTGTGACAAATGTAGATTAATGTCTCACCAAAGGATGATAGGCAAAGGAAAGAATGGTAACTAGTGGGATTAGGGGTAATTTTTACAGTATCAGAATGCATGAAACGCTTCCTTCACGTTTTAATTTGCTTCTTAGAAACATGATTTTATTGAAACCAAGAGCTTACAAATGGTTGAATAGCGTCCATCTGTGACTAATTAATGAGCTGTTTGCGATACTGACATATATACTTCATGGGATTATACGTAATAAGATGCTCTATGTTTATGCCAAGTTAAAACAAATTCACCCCCCCCCCCCCCCCCACTCCATGGTGAAAATCTGCCTTTTTAGGGTTAATTGGATACTCCGTGGCTAGAACCCACGCCTTTAGCATCTCCAGGTCTAGTGTTTTAACTGCTTCACTACGACGCATCTACTTGTGAAATATGCTGTATCAAAATGCAGAGATGCCAACCCTCCCGATTTCATCGGGAGGCTCCCGATAATTCACCCCAACTCCCGACCTTACGATTTCCATCCTTATCCTCCCGATTTAAAAAAAAAAAAAAAAAAAAAAAAAAAAACGATTTTTTTTTTTTTTTTTTTTTTTTTTTTTTCCCAGTATATATATCTGTGAATTGAATGAGAAATATCGTGTGTTAACTTTAGCATGTAGTATTTCCACTATGTTAAAAGACAAAGTAGCAAAAGATTGTTTCAGCATATGGATCGCTGTAACCAATGCGTGGATATTGACACAGAATCCAAATGGCGGAAAATCAGCAAAAGAAGACCAAGAAATGGTCTCAGAAGTATAAGACCGAAACAGTATCAAGTACCTGTGTATTCGGAAGTCTGAAAGAAATTCATCATGCATTTTGTACAATTTGTAATTTATTTTTTTAAAAAGTGGGAATTATTTAACTAAATACACATGTAAAATGCTGCGAAATAAGGCTCAGATTGCACCAGAGATCATCTAGAACCCCAGAGCTTCCAGGGCCCTAAAGCAGGCCCTGGACCCCGGCCGCATGGGTCGGGCGCTACGCGCTCGACATGTGCGCTACGCGCACATTATGTGGTGTCGGTTACAAATCCTCCCTATTTTTGTTTTCCAAAAGTTGGCATCTCTGCAAAATGGTTTATTCACGTTGTAATATTGTCCTTCTTCGATTCATTGACATAGATTTCAGCTGCATTCCAGATTACGCATCGTCCACTGGGACGTGGAGTGGGATGAGGATGATGATCACAATCTTCTCATCGGGATCTACGAGTATGGCCTGGGAAGCTGGGAAGCAATTAAGATGGACCCGTCTCTCAACCTTCATGATAAGGTTTGTAACAGATGTCTTGATTCAGATACTACGAGGCCTTGATAAGGCATGCGACTTCGGCTTATACAGTCAAACCTGTCTATAGCGACTGCCTAAGGGAAACACAAAAAGTGGTCTTTGTAGACAGGTTCCTTTAATACATGATTCAATGAGAAACCATTTTCAAGGGAAACAACAAATGTGGTCTTTGTAAACAGGTGGTCACTAAAGCAGGTTTGACTGTATTATATGTCATGTGTGTGGAGAAAGATCATGGTAAAGTCTTGATGTAGGGAAGGATAAGTAAATTGGAGGTAATATGAAGTGGATGGGATAGCATGGAATGAAACTATAATAACCTTCTAGGGAGATTC
This sequence comes from Strongylocentrotus droebachiensis, assembly GCA_035222895.1. Lineage (NCBI taxonomy): Eukaryota > Metazoa > Echinodermata > Echinoidea > Camarodonta > Strongylocentrotidae > Strongylocentrotus > Strongylocentrotus droebachiensis. Next base: position 36,539 of record JAVYIG010014327.1, read on the forward strand.
AAATACCCATTTGAAGGTTGAGTTCTGGGAAGAGGTGACAAATAATTGTGAGCGTTATCATTGCAATATGCAAGTGTTGAAGAACATCAATAAAAAAATGTCCCCTGAAAAGCATGGCTCTTCAAAATGCCTTAATACTCTAAATATGGCATAAAATCAGAAACTGTTTGTGTAGTCCCATATACATCTTTCTGTGTACAGTGCTTGTAACTTTACCAAGACTGGGCAAAATTTCTTATCATTTTGATGATTCCAGAACCTTGCAGTACACACCAATACTTATGGTAGATGATCAACCTTTTCTGATCGATTCCACCACGTTTCTTTTACAATTCAATCGCATGACCAGAACTTAACTTTATCTTTAATACATAATTGAGTGCTGATTGTTCAAATATCCCGTTTCATTTTTGTGCAGATCTTGTTAGCAGACCTAACCAAAAAGCCGCAAGCCAAGCAGCTACAGACCAGAGCTGAGAATCTGGTCAAGGTGCTGAGGAAAGAAACGTCAGCAAACAAAGCAGCTGATAAGGTAACAATATGATTTATATACCTCTCTTTAAAAATCTAGCCATCTGATTGGTCGAAATTGGAGTCGTGATTTCAGCCATTCCCGTAAAGAAACGAACAATGCCAGTATCAAAGCATGATTTAGGGCTGCTATACTTTTGAACATGTCATATTTCTCCAATCCCAATCGATGAAATAATTTTTGTCGCAATTAAGTTAGCCCCAAGTTATGTGTTTGATTGTTACAGTACTTCTGTTTAAAAGTGATTAAAGGTACATATGCTGTTTCTCAAATGGTGTGTTTTTCTAAGGATATGTCCATGGAATTGCAGTTTTGTAAGATGTTTCTTTCATTTTGTAATATTTCATTACTATCTTCAGGTCACACACAATGCCAGACCAAGGAAAGGGACCAAAGCGAAAGATGAAACGGAGGAGAAACAAAAGCCTGGCAGAAGGAAAAAAGGTGAAAACAAAGACAATGGTGAAGTCACAAACAAAAATGACTCTGATAAGGGGCCAAAGAAGAGGGGCCGCAAACCTATGGACGAGAAGGAGAAGGAGAGGAGAAAAAAGGAGAGAGAAAAAGAGAAGGAGAAAGGCAAGGAGAACAAAAAGGAACCAAAGAAAAAGGGAGAGAGGAAGACGAAGAAGGAGAAGGAAGAAGTGCAAGTTAAGGATGAAGTGGAATCAGAGGAGGATGATATGGAGTCGGAGAAGGAGGATGACGATGATGAAGAGAGGGAGATCGAGGAGGGAGAAATTGAAGAACCAAAGAAGGTAAGGTACACTACTTGCTCCTCGATGCCCAAACGGATTTAGGTGATCAGTCTGGAATTTCAGGATATGCTGTAAAGTCAACCGGATGGTGTTACAGAAAACTTTTTTTTTAAAGAATGAAGTGGTTTTCAAAAATGTGAAATTTGTGGGTGATTCTTCTTGCCTACAAATGTACATCACAAGCAGATAAATCAGTCATTTTCATACAAAGAGAGGCAATTGTTTTCCATGGTCATATGCAGTTTATTTTCTTCAAGCATTCTACATACACTTGCCATTATCACACAAAATATGAGATATGTACTATAGAATATTTTTGAGTTGCAACATGCAAATCTAGGCATCCTAGAAACTTCAACACATTACCATGATCATTATGCCTACATGTTTTGAGTTCTAAGGAATGAAGACCCCTGTACTTTCAATCCATATCACATGTATTGTATGTTAACTCACAGAGCAAAGGAAACAAGAAAGGTGCTGCCAAGAGAAATATCCAGTCCATGCAAACCCCCGTTGTCTTCAATCCAACCGGAGAGCTGGATGATCAGACATTCAGTGCTGTAAGTTTATGTCAGACAGACCATGTACAGTTGCAAAGCTTAACATATTGCAATTTAGGTGACATTTTTCATAAAGATAACTTGTGCTGGTATCACCTGTGCCATGGATAAATTTGGCAGTTACATTTATGGTTCATAAAGTAGCGGATCAAAGAAATTGACACTGATTTATAATGCTAAAAATTAAAAATGTGTACAGATCTTGAAAACATGTTTTTGAACTTGAATATGCCATGACAGTGATGTAAACCTATTGAAAATGCTGTAGTATGAGCCTAAAATAATAATTTCCCTTTCTGATTAGTGTATGTAAAACATTGAAATGTACGGTAAGCCTCATCATTATGCAGACTGTTCATGACCTAGCATTGTTGAAGATGTGGTTTAGGCTCCAAGTTGTACAAATCTGCTTATCCTCTAGCTATTAGTGGAAAATAGACGATAATCATTTTAAATACCTTTGAACAACTCGCGTAAAAAGAAAAAAAGTAAAAACATATATAATTTTGTTTCTATCATTCTTCATATTGCCCTTTTTCAGTGCAAAGAGAGGATGAGACCGGTGAAGAGGGCTCTCAAGCTGTTGGACAACCCTCCAGAAGACGTCTCGGAGAAAGAGCAACTCAACCACACCAGGCAATGCCTCCTCAAGATCGGAGACCGCATCAATGAATGCATCCAAGAGTTCAACGACCCTGACAAGATCCAAGAGTGGAAGGGGTAAGCTAGAGTGGGAAAGGACTAGACAAAAATTCATCAGGTTCACTGCAAAATGTTAGACTCTGTAAAAGAAGATGGTTGTTTTGGGCTGAGTGGAATGTTTGATGGCTGTTCACTTTGTGTGATTGCCAAAGATAGATCAGTAGAGGGCCCTCTTTCATAAAAGTTGCGTTTAATCGCAAATCAAAAAAATAAACGCAAGTCCCAAATACGCGATCCTGATTTTCAGAGTTGCGTTTAACCACAACTTTTCATGCAAGAGGGCTCTGAGCTCTTCTAGAGTTGTTGTGTTTCCTAGTTTAGTACGATACATGCTACTGCGACAATTGCTCCGGGTTTGATTTCCTAACTATTTCCTATCTGTATTCAACCCTGAACCTAAGTCTACACCTTACCTAAACCTAAGTTAAACCTGTTTGTTACCCTAACCCTGTATCTTTGACAAAATGAAGCCCAGAGCAGTTATCACGGGAGCAAATGTCCCTACACCATTTTCTAGAGGAATGTCTTCAGATGTTTTCTTCAATGTTGGGGCTCTTTTAGTACAAACTCATCTCCAGAGCCAGTGCAGACCAGAGAAAGACAGCTAAGGTCCAGTGACTCCAGTTCAGATATATTTTTTTAATGTTGGTATCAAATAATACAGAAATTTTAGTTCAATCCTTTTACTACATATCAGTCTTGTATCTTAAAATTCAAGATTTACCCAATGTATTTTACACCATGATATAACTTTTTGTTCTTTCTATTATCTTTCTCCTGACAGAGACCTGTGGACGTTTGTAGCGATGTTTACAGAGTTTGATGCTAAGAAGCTCTACAGGTTATACCGCCATGCACATAAGAAGAGGGAGGAAGATGAGGTAATGTATAGCTCTCCATCTGTCACCTAACTTTCTTTGTGCATGTGTGTGCTCGTACTGACTCTTGGATCTTCTATTGTTTGATTTACGTTCATGCATTACAAAACTGTCTAATGTGGCATATTATTTTATATTTCATGTGTGCTAAAGTCATAAAGAGGAAGAAATGTAAGACTAGGATGTATAGATATTTTAATTCAAGACCAAATTCAGCACCCCCCCCCCCCATTAAAAAGTCATTAATCTCTTTAAAAAGAATTCTTGGAATCAAGTTAAATTCATTCCCTACAGTATTTTGGAAAAAGATGCTGAGATTTATCAATAAAGTGTGTACTAACTTTAAACCTTACAGCTTGTATTAACAACAAAGTTTTAAGGAAACAAATCATCCAAAATGATAATCACGTGTCGTTCAAGAAGTCTATTTCAGCATGAGCAAAGATTTGTCTGCATTCACACAAATGACTTAATTCCTAAGGGGTTTAAAATGTCAAATTATGATATATGGATTTGTATTCAAATGTCTGTAGCACAACATTTAAAAATTGGCTTCATTGACAATAACCCCACCCTCCTTTACTCACAAAAAACAACTTTTGAAATTTACAAGACATGTGAGACAAAACTATTATTGAATGCTCATATTCAGTCTATTATTAGTAATATATGGGGGAAAAGAGGTACCTGATTATTTTCCTGTATATGGTCCTGTATACGGCTGATGGTTTACAAATTTGAAATCACTATCAATAAAATCATATGGAGTATAAGGAAGCCCATCTCATACCTAGACTTCAACTGTTACTACTAATTTCTTTTAGCAAATTCTAAAATTTGACTGAAGCTAAAATTCATTTGAGTTTACATGAGATTTTTTTTTAAATTAGGTATCACACAAGGAGTTAACCTGAACTGCTATGTGAATACAGGCCTTTTTGTTTGTTTTTGTAACTAACAAATTTTACTCTGTCGAGGTTAAGTAGGAATATACAGGGAAAGTTAGGTTTATTTACATATCGAAATGGATAAAAGAAATATGGTAATCACTAATTTTATGATAAATTTGTGTACAACTTGTGTTAAATTGAGTATAAGGAAGCCCATCTCATACCTAGACTTCAACTGTTACTACTAATTTCTTTTAGCAAATTCTAAATTTGACTGAAGCTAAAATTCATTTGAGTTTACATGAGATTTTTTTTAAATTAGGTATCACACAAGGAGTTAACCTGAACTGCTATGTGAATACAGGCCTTTTTGTTTGTTTTTGTAACTAACAAATTTTACTCTGTCGCTGTTGTGTTCTATGTGTGTGCTGTATAGCTCATTAGTACGGCACAGAGTTCCTGACTTTTCATTTTTTACTGATATTAATATTATAGAAAAAAGAAAGATTTAAAGCCAGAAAACAAAATAACTAATTGCTTTCTTTACCGATTTGTTAGAAACTAAAACTTGATCAGTTTTCACAACATTCTGTTGAGATTGATAATGATACATGGAGAGTGAACTGGATGCCTAAATATGACTCTTGCCCAACTATGTGCATGGAAATAGATACCGGTAGTTGAGATTGCTTGTATGTTGTATATTCTTCACTTTCATGATTTTATACAATTTATTCATAATTTCATGAATTTAAATATCAGTGTTTAGCATGACTGATATAGATCTAGTTGATAGTGTTATTGTTTGCATTTTTTGTGTTAAAATCTAAACTTCAATGCCAAGTTCTATTGGCCAAGATTTAGGATAAATAATTGAAACCTTCCTTATATAACAATGAAAGGATCATGTTACAATGTTATTAAAGAGGGTTATTCTGCTGCATACTATTCTAATCAAGAAAAAGTAATATAATTAAAATGTGTTTAATAAGCCATTTTAATTCAATATATATTCATCATATGAGAACCGTTTAAAAATAAGATCATATACATTTATTGTATATATTTGTGTGCACCTAGCATGTACATGTAGAAGCTTATATTGTCTTAGAAGTTGTAATGAAATTAGTTGTAACCTTTCATGTAGATTAGTGCTGTATTACTTTGGTTATTTCCACACAAAAAGGGCACAATCATTTATGGATCCGGATTTGCTATCATTTTTATGTTTGTTTTTTTTAACATTTTTTTTAGTGGTAGACCTTCAATGATTTACCCTTAG